>JAOWBJ010051471.1:0-10398 GCA_028566335.1 Monarda citriodora
GGCCGAGCTCTTATCGAGGTCCATCTTTGTTGGGCCTCGTGCTTGGGCCTAGCTGTTAGGCCATGTACTATCACATCTCCCCCATAGAGAGGTAGGGATGAGGATATGGTGTAGTGTTTGAGCATACCCCGCTGAAAAGAGGTGAGCTTGTGAACTGGTTGCTCCCGTCAAAGTGGACGCGAGCAGCGAGCATACCATGCTGGAAAGGGGTGAGCTCGCGAACTGGTTGCCCCCGTCAAAGTGAACACGAGCAGCGAGCATACCCCGCTGAACAGGGGTAAGCTCGCGAACTGGTTGCCCCTGTCAAAGTGAACACGATCAGCGAGCATACCCCGTTGAAAAGGGGTGAGCTCGCGAACTGGTTACCCCCGTCAAAGTGGATGCAAGCAGCAAGCATACCCTGCTGAAAAGGGGTGAGCTCGTGAACTGCGAGCCGAATGTGAAGGGGCACCGAGCTGGTGGACTGACACCATGTCAATTACTATTCATTAAATGCGCCGGTAGGGTTTTCGAGGCCCTTGGACTAATAGGGACGCGAGATGTGGTGCGTCGTTTAAAATAAGGTGTATATCACGCGCCTGGTGTCGATTATTATCGCCACTAACATTCTCTTTCTTTCAAAATTCTCGGCGAGCATTCTCTGAGTTATGCAGATTTCAGGCGATCCCAAATCGCGCGATTCGTTTTTCTTGCTCCGATACTCTCGAACAAGTAAGTTACTATGTCTTCCTCTGCTAGAGTAGCTTCTTCTAAGGTAGAATTTAAGATTATGGGCCGGGTTACAACTCCGGTTACATTTTACCGAGTAGGGCAAGAATCGGACACTTCTGGCTATACGTCGTTCCCAACCGTTGAAGGGTTGGGAAATGTAAATAGGTATACCTCGTCTTTGTCTTTATTTGCTGTTAGGGAACTATGTAGTGAGTTCCATCTCCCCGAGAACGCTGAGTTCATCGTTCCGGGTCCGTCCGATCGGGCATGTGCCCCTCCTTTTGGCTTTGTTACTGTTTATGAAGATGTACTTCACAGTTGTCTTCGTTTCCCTCTTCTTATTGCTTATATCTCGCTCTTGGTGGCGTACGAACTGCCGCTAGGGCAGATAACCCCAAATTCATTTTGTCATCAGGTAATTCCCCTTTCTCCAAATATGTACGGATTAGGGTCATCCAGCTAAGCTCGTCGTTGATATCACTCACTTCAACCTCGTCGATACTTCGTCTCTGGATGTCCTCTACTGACGAACTGGTTGATTGGGAGGATGCGAGCTTACTCAAGGCATCAGCTCGGTGGTTCTGTCCTCATGGAACTCTGACCAGGTCGAAATAGGAGAACATCTGCTGCGAGCTGCGGACTTTGTCGAGGTACCTTTTCATCTTCTCTCCGCGGGCTTCACTTGCAACACTTGCACTTAATATATGGTTTACCTCGACTTGGGAGTCGCTATAAACTTTGACAGCCTCAATGTTTAGGCTCTTGGCGAGGCGAAGTCCATGAAGAATAGCCTCATACTCCACCTCATTGTTGGTTGTTGGGAGTGCAAAACGGAGTGAATAGGTTACCTCGTATCCGTCCGGACTGATGAGCAGGATCTCTGCTCCGCCGCCTGCCTTCCCCGAAGCTCCATCAACATAAACCTGCCAGCAGTTCGCAGGCGCCTCTTTCAGCTGCTCGATTGTATTTCTCTTTGGGGTTAGTTCAGGAGCCTTCGGGTCCTCTTTGAACTTGGCCTCGGCTAGGAAATCGGCCAAGGCTTATCCTTTAATAGCTTTGCGGGGAAGAAATGAGATCGTGTGTTCCCTGAGCTCGATGGCCCACTTCGCAATGTGACATGAGGCTTCAGGTTTGGTGAGGACTTGGCGAAGTGGCAGGTCTATTAGGACTTGGATGGGATGTGCATGGAAATATGGCCTCAATCGCCTTGCAGCATTAACAAGCGCAATCGCGATCTTCTCCAATTGCTGGTACCTTAGCTCGGGTTCTTTGAGTGCTCGGATTATGAAGTATACAGCGAGCTGGCGATGTCCCTCCTCACGGATTAGTACTGCACTGACGGACTCATCCGATGTGCCAAGGTACAATGACAAAGGTTCCCCTTCCTTTGGAACAAACAATGTGGGGAGATGTGCAAGGTAGCCTTTGAGGTCCTCAAAGGCCTTGCGGTGTTCCTCCCTCCATTCAAAGTTCGTAGTCTTCTTCAAAATCTGGAAGAATGGGAGCTACTTTTCTGCCGCTTTTGAGAGGAAACGGCTTAAAGCAGCGAGGCACCCCGAATGTTTGTGCACATCGTGGATGGACTTAGGTAACGCCATATCCTTGACGACTTGAACCTTGGATGGATTTACCTCCAAGCCCTTCTGTGATATCCAGCAACCCAAGAACTTTCCATCTCACACCATGAAGGTGCACGTATGCGGATTCAGCTTCAGGTTGGCGGTTCGGAGGATGTCGAAGACAGTTCACAGGTCACCGACGTAGGTACCCTCTTCTCGGCTTTTCACGACTATGTCATCGATATAGACCTCGACGATCTTCCCAATGTGGGGCTGGAATATCTTGTCGACAATTCTCTGGTAGGTCGCTCCTGCATTTTTTAGACCAAAGGGCATCTTTCTATTCGCAAAAACCTAAAATCAGTGATAAAAGTTGTTTTGGGGGCGTCTTCAATATTCATTAAAACTTGGTGGTACCCTTTGTACAAGTCTAAAAAACAGAAAATAATATAGCCTATTAAGGCTTCTACTTTCTTATCTATATTGGGGAGGGGGTAACAACTTTTTGGGCAGTGCTTATTGAGATCTGTGTAATCTATGCACATGCGCCATCCTCCTCCTGCTTTTCGGACCATCACCGGGTTGGCTATTCAGGTCGGGTATTTGACTTCGAAGAGGATCTTTGCTTGGAGTAGCTGCATGACCTCGTCCTGGATCACCCGGTTTCTCTCTACAGCGAACTGACGCTGTTTCTGCTTCACCGGCCTTATGCTGGGGTCGATGTTGAGCCGGTGGGTGATAATATCTTGGGACACCCCGGTCATGTCGAGGGGTGTCCAAGCGAAGACATCTCGGTAGTCTTTGAGGAGCTGGATCACCTGCGATCTGAGTTAGGGAGGTCCGGCGAACCCAACCTTGACGATCTTGGTTGGTTCATCATCATACAATGGGACCTCCTCGATGAGCGGGGCTTTGGCAGGTGGTGTCTTCTCTTGTTCCAGCTCCGCGATCTGCCTTAATTTCTATGATTGGTGGTGCCGCTCGGTCATCTCAGCACCACGTAGTGCGATCTGCATGCACTCCTTAGCCCGCTTCTGGTCGCCCCGAACAGTAACCACTCTATTTTTTGTCGAGATTTTAATCATGAGATGGTATGTGGAACAGACAGCTATGACCGCATTGAGCCAATCCCTCCCTAGAATGGTGTTGTAGGGCGACGGGGCACATACCAAAAAGAATTGGATGGATGTGGTGGAGCTCGCTGGAGATCGCCCCACAGTGACGGGCAAGCTTATGACCCCGTCAGGTCGCGTCTCCTCCTGCGCGAAGCTTTTCAGGGGCAACAGTGCTGGGGCTAAATGAGCGGCATCTAGGCTCAGCTTATCAAAGCACGTTCTGAAAAGAAGCTCATGGATGCTCCACTGTCGACGAACACCCGATGCACCAGTTTGTTCACGACCTCGACCTAGATCACGATGGCGTCGTGATGCACGGTCCTAGCGGGGACTGTATCGGCCTCGGAGAATGTGATAGCTTCCTCTCTTTTGAGCCTCTTGCCCGCAGGCTCCTCCGAGCTCGAACCCCGGGCTTCGGCTTTGAGGGAAGACTTGGTTTGTCCCAAGGGTAGTCTAGTAATTGCCTCAATAGTCCCGTCGAACTGAGGCGTGATGTCGTCATCATCGTCATCGGGTAGCTTCGCCTTTTTGTTGGCTTGGTAGCCATCCTTTCCCCGATTGTGACGTTTCTTGTTCTTCCCCTGGCCGTTGCCCTAGCCTTGATACTTCTTGAGGGTACCGTCTTATATCAAGGCCTCGATGCTTTCTGCGAGGTCGCAGCACTCCTCCGTGTCGTGGTCGTGATCCTCGTGGAAAGTGCAGTAACGCTTCTTCGACCTGCGATCAGCCGGCCTCTGCAAGGGGCGGGGCTTCTCGAACAGGTTGGTGTGCAGCTCGTAAACCTTTGCACGTGGTTTCGTCAAAGGAGTGTACTGAGGCTGATCCGGGTTCTGGTGTGGACCCAGCCTGGACTCAATACCTTGACGTGGTCCAACTCGAGATGACACTGGACCGTTCTGCAACCTCTCATGGACATTGCGGCGGCATGAACTCTGAAGACCCCTGATTGAACCAAGTGAGGAAGTCATTGATCGATTCCCCCTTGCCTTGCTTGATAGTCAACAACTGGGGTGAATTCCAGCTTCACTTTTTGGTGGAATCTTCTCTTGAAGACTTCCGCGAGTTTGCGGTATGAGCCTATGCTATTGGGGGATAAGCTATCGAACCAGATCCGAGCTGTGTCGACCAATAGCTCGGGGAGAACCTTACACATGTGAACCTCCTTCAGATTTTTGTTCCATATGTTGTATTGGAATTGACTAAGGAAATTCCTCGGATCCCTCTGGCCATCATAAGGTTGGATGCTGGGCACCTTATAACGGCTCGGGAGGCGAGTGTCGCAGATTTCCCTGGTAAACGGGGTTGTTATCAACCCGTATGCATCAAACTTCCCACGTCGGTGGTGGCATGATGGAGACTGTGAAGGACCGATCTCGATTGTGGTGCGACCTGTGGTGTCGGGGTGACAGGTCATGTCGGCTGCGATGGTGGCTGTTGTCTCGACTTCGGCTGCGACCTCGAGGCACATGTTGAGGCGGAGTGCGATCTCGACTGTGGCCTCGATTCCGCTCCCGGTTGTGGGTTGATCCCTGCTGTTCTTGAGGCCCTTCATTGTCAGGACCTTAAATTGCTGGAGGTACTGGGCCAGTTTGTCTTTGTTCTCCTCCAGAAAACCCCAGATTGCAAGATCTAATCCGGAGTGCCGCGAAGTTGCGGCATGTTGGCTCCCCTCCTTGTCCGAGCCGATCTCGTTGCCCTCCCTATCAATTTGAACATTCTCCAACGCTAGGTTGGGGTCTGGATTGACCACGGGATCCTTCCCGTGTGGGCGCGGGTCGGCCTCAGCATCCGTGTTGGCATTGTTGTTGTTATCGCCAGCGGCCTGGGAGGCGTTCGATCTGGTGTTCTTCGGAGGCATAGTTGAACAAGTATGTGAAAAGTTGTGATCGAAACACGATAGTAAGGTTCCCACAGATGGCGCCAGTGATCGATCGTGCTTTTTATGGGCTTGTTACTATGACGAAGAATGTAAAGAAATCGTAAGAACACGAGAGAATTACGTGGTGCGATCCGCTATGAAACAGACCTACGTCCACGGGGAAGAAGGCAAAAATGTATATTGCTCTTATGCGTATGAAAGTATGAGAGTTTGTGTGTTCCCTCTTCTATCCTAGTGCCCTTATTTATAGGCATTACAAGTAGAATCCTTCTCTAATACAAAGTTTGAGCCTAATCGGACAACCTTGAGGCCTTGTTGATATCTTTTTACATTGTAGATATCCGAATCCCTATTTCTCTATAATTGTCTTTGAGATAGGCTTGGAGTAGGAGTCCTTCTTGTTGTAGAAGTCTTGAGGGCGAGCTCCAAGCGTGAGCTATGGGCCAGTATGGGCCTGATCCAAACTGGGCTGATTTTGGCTTGTGATGTCGCTGGGCTTGGCTGCCTTCGGAATGGGCCTTGTGTTCGGGCCGAATAGCGTTGGGCCGAACTCTTATCGAGGTCCATCTTTAATGGGCCTCGTGCTTGGGCCTAACTGTTATGCCATGTAGTATCATAAAACCTGTTATTTTTATTTAGGATAATTTACGCTTTTAGTTGAATATTTTTTGTACATTCATCAAATTTTTAAACCGAATGTGGACCGCACGCAAACTTTTACCATCTCCAAAAAAAGGTACATGAATATGGATCAAATTTTGATAAGATATCAAATTAACACTCAATTTTAATGCAATTAAATTGGTAAGACGTTCCCTGAAATTAAAAAGTTGGGGTTCGATTTATATTAACAATTATTGATACTTTTTAATAAAAGAAAGTACTAGATAAAAATGTAAAATTCATGACAGAATATTTTACTTTCAAAGTCAAAAAATTGGCCGGAACATTAATCCCTGACGGAATGCCGACGGATCCAATGGAACGTCCGTCGGCAAATCGGTCGTCGGGAAATGCTAATGCTGACGGATTTTTTCCGTCGATCAATTTTAGTTACGGAATGCCGACGGATCCGTCACTTATCCGTCTGGAATCCGTCGAGGTTGCGTCACAAACTCCTGAACGTGCGTACCATGCGCCACTAATATATGATCCATCGTAGACCTGTCGGCGATGTTACTAAAAAAAATTGTTCATCACGAATCTGTCGGCATTGAAGAATAATCTTGTAGTAATTTAAGAAAAAAAAAAAAAAACAACACCCAATTTTAAATAAATAAAAATTTAGTAACACCCAATTTTTGAGCTCCTCTTAAAATGTTACTGCATTTATCTTTTGTTATTGTACCTCTTTTATTTTGGCGCAGAAACCAATAAAGTGAAAATTTGTGGTTGTAATTAATTGAAAGAAAAATGAATTAATTGTAGCCACAAATTCTTTTCCATTTTAAGGAAAGAAGCACAACAGAATGTGATGGACCAAAATGTAAATAAAACACAATAACCAGGGATGGAGGTAGTATCAATGTATAGCTGGTTTTTATAATTGCTCGACGAAATGTTAATTTCTTTAGCACAGAGAAATCATACAGAGGCCCAAAAAAATTTAACATGTCGAATTTGCACTAATTGTACATATTAAGTGTAATTATTTTCAAAAACTGAACTTAACTTGCAAAAGAGGCCCAATACCGCTCATCAACAATTAACAATTGGCAAAAACTTGCATGTGGTCGTTCACAACGTGTTAATATATCAAAGTGTAAGGATCCCGGACCCCATCTACGAAAAACCGAGCCCGACAGAACGCTACGACTGAACAAATGAGGACGCAATAGCGGAAACCATGGAATTAAGCGGAATTAGGAACTCGAGCGGAGAGTTTATATTTGCTTGGACTTAAATGATATCGTTAAACTTTGCTTAGAAAACAATACCCCACGCGAGCGATTTGGGAAATATCTCTTGGAATTCTCTTGAGCGGATCGCTTGAAAATATCGCTTTAAAAGTCAATACTCGAGTTGAGCGAATTTGGGAAAAATATCGCTTGAAAATATTTGGAGCGGATTTCCTTAAAGTGTAGCTTGAGGATTATCGCTCGATTTGAGCGAATTTAATAAAATCTCTTGTCATTTTATAAAAACAAAGGATTTTAAAAGGCGCTTGAAGATAACCCCTGGCATATAATTTTCTTCAATTGAATTACAAGCCTTTCTTATAGCAATGAAGGTAACCCTTGGCCTAGGCGACAATTGTCGCTCGGATTTTTTATAGCAGAAATAAGGACTTCTAGAGGCTCTAATTAAAGTGCATAAAGGTTTTAATGGATATAAAGCGATCGCTTCGCTCGATCTCCCACGCTTCATTTTCAAAATATCGCTTGTAAAATCGAAGTACTCGTCACTTAAGAAAAAGCAGAGTTATAATTATAATAAAACGTAGATAGTAGCAGAAAGGTGGTACATTTGTTTGTTCATTACAAATTCATAAATTTAAAGGAAGCGAGTTTTTGGACACCAAAAATAAATACGAGATGCAAGTATGAGGACTTGCACCACCACAAGGTTCGCTTGCTAGCAAAAGCCTGCTCCTCACCGTTTCTACTTGACCGTAACCTGCTCAACCTGCACACAAGGAAAACGTGCACATGGCTGAGTATTTTAAAGCACTCAGTGGACACTTTGCCCAAAATCACTTCATTACCAGCCATAGAGCATAGGGATTTTAGAAAGAGCCTAAGCTCATAAAAACATTTTTTTAATTTAGTACATTGCCATATCTGCCCTTAAATAACCCGATCTAGGGAGGTTGACCGACCTCAACCTAGAACCTCGATCGCTTGCCTTAGCAAAGCGAACCTAAAGTGCACTACCTGAGCAACACATGCTTAGGCCGATCGTATCTCAAACCCTTGGCACACAGCCGACAGATAGGCATCATACGTTAAACATAAAACTTCGTGGCATGGTAAGCTCTTAAAGAAAACATAACATAATTGTTTCATGAATAATCCGCTCGGCGACTGGTCGCTTGAGGGTTTTAACCCGCTTGGGGTCCTTAGTTAGAAAGTCCACCTCAAAAGTCGCTTGGAAATTTGATCGCTTGAAGTCGCTAGCTAGCTCACTTCTCCTCTTTCAAATACCCTTCAGAAAAGTAATGAGCGAACACACACATAAGGTAACGGTCTAAATCAAGTGCAACTCGCTAGGCTAACTTATCGCTTGGAAACAGAGGCGAGTTGGAGCGATTTTGATTATTATTTTTCTTTCAAGAAAAGTTCTAGCAGAGTAGGGTTTATTTGTATATTTCTTTTGAGAAAAGCTCTCACAGAATAAGACTTCATAGCATTATCAAAATAAAGTTTAGATATGAAACTGGAGCAGTTTGATACTTTTCTTTTGAGAGAGGGATAAAACGTTCAGAAAGTAGTGAAAACGATGAAGGGCTCTAGATTTATCTTAGTTGCTTTCCATGCTCGTTTCTTGACCACGAAAACATTTTGTAATAGGAAATCATAAAACCTTAGTTCAATTTCTCACTCAAAAGTTTGGCTACGGTGACTCCGAAAACTCTCATTGTGGAAAGGTGAGTTTTGAAGACATAATATGGCTTATGATTTCTTCAAGGTTTTTCTCCCAAGCATAAACAAAATACCAATATTTTTAAGAGGTTTTTCTCCTAAGCATAGACAACATGCCCACATATCAAACGAAAAGGTTTGGAGATTTTACCTTGAAACTTGAACTTAAACGAACTTTAAAATTGGTTCTTTCCTTTCTCTCGGTCTCACTTTCTCTCTCTAAAGTTTGAATGAATTTTGAAAAATGGCAGCGAAGAAATGAATCCTAAGGGTGGAGGTATTTATAGAGGTGTGGTGTACCATTTTCCATAATTAATAAAAATATTTTTAAAGTAAAAAAATTCAGGTATGTCTTTTGTAGAAAGGACACACGGTACTGGTCAATAGGGTGGTGGCGTGTTGCAAAAAAAGTAAGGTTGACTACACGTAATTAATGCACTCGGCACGCTTCGCAAGGTAGCTTGTCGATCTTCTCTCCTTGAGCGAACTCATAGAGCGGAAATACTCGAGCGGATGAAACATCTTTCTCAAAACCCGCTATGAGATTCTCTCTCTTGCTAAACTCGCTCTAAACTCTTGCTCACCTAAGATCGCTAGCGATCTTAGTTCGAGCGAATCCGTTTGAAGTGACTTCCCGCTCAGTTCGAGCGAATTTACACGCTTTGCTATAGCTTGGCTCAAGCGAACTTGAAGCAATTTCTAGGTCAGCTCCGAACTGTCCGGAGCGGACTCGCTAGGCTTAACACTCTTACAACACATAACCCTTAGCGATAACTCTCAAGCGACCAGCGGAAGTCGCTTTAACACGTTTAAAGCAAGCATAATCATATTTTAAATACAAACGCAAGTAGCGGCCAACTAGCATAATACATAACTCTCATTGAACTTAATATCACTTCCAAGCACCTCAAGTGCTTCACGAATAACCTTATCTCTCAATTATCATAGTGAAAACTGATAATCTTATTCAAAAAGAGTTGTCATTTTATTAATAGCGGTTTTAAAACTCGGGTTGTTACACAAATCTTAGTGATAGATTGCTCAATGCCATCCAAACCAACTTGGAAAACCAAATTGATTATGTGTGCACAACAACGAATAAAAATTCACCCTTACTGATAAGTGGATTATTCAAATTCATTTGCTTGATCAAGTAGTCAATTGAGCAGTCATTCGCCGCAGCATTGTCCAATGTCAAAGAACATATTTTGTTCTCAATCCCCTAATCACATAACATAGAAAACAATTTGTTACACAATGCTTTACCAGTATGTGGAGATGGCATCAAAGAGAAGTTCAACACCAACTTTTGTATGACCAAATCTTCATCAATGAAATGACATGTTAATGAAATATAGCTGTAACGACCCTCAAGACTCACCACAAAGGCCGAGCCTCGAGGTTGCTACCGATCAGGAGTTAACGAGCGGAAGAATAATGGGAAGGTCGGTTAGAACAAGGCAGTTTGGGAGTAGCCAGTGCAAATTCAAACTAAAAACACTAAATAGGTATAAACATACACGACGAGAACAACTTCAGTGAAAATATATATA
>JAOWBJ010051579.1:0-10397 GCA_028566335.1 Monarda citriodora
TATTTAAAAGAACAGTCACCGAATAAAAAAGGGGTTTACAATTACAAGTGCTCCTAAGCCGGGCCCCAGGGCTTGCTGAAGCTAAGCCAGTCCCCGATGAAATCTTTATCCTCGGCGCCTTTAGGATGATCTTGGCTTCGGCCACCCACATATCCTCGTCCTCGCCCACCGCCTTGTCCTCGGCCGTGAGTGCTAGATGTCCCTCGCTTTTGTAGAGACTTGGCTCTCCGGGAGAATGCTCGCTCACGCTCCTCGGCCAGTTGGCGCTTGAAATCGTCCGAATATTTGACAACACGCCGGGAGTCCGACCCCTCAAGAGACTCGACGGGGACATACTGCTCAAGGAATTCACGGAGCTTCGGTTTATGGTCCATAACGCACTTATACACCCGGGATAAGTCCCTCACCACCAGAATGTGCTTATCGAACTCAGGAGACACTAAGCCAAACTTCTTCTTCATCTTCGGCATCTCCTTAGCTCGTTCAGTTATTTCTTCCCGCACCTCGCTGATGGTGAGTCCACCTCGCTCCAGGATAAGTGATTCGTACTCGGCATGTTCTTCGATGACAGCTTTGGCATCGTCATTGGAGATTTTAAGCCTCTCCTCCAACTCCAAGAAGCAAGTATATAACTCGTCATACTTGGTCTGCAGCTCTACGAATTTAACCTCGGTCTCGTCTCTAGTGTGGCGAGCTATGCGTTGCCAATACAATACCTCGCCTTTTTTCTTGTAAACGAGGTCCAGGAGTATACGAAGTTCATCAAGCTATCATAAAAGTAAAAGAGAGGAGACTCAGAATGAATAAAAACATCTTTTATTTAGGCATGTAGCCTCAAAAGAAGTATCGACACCTTAAGGGTGCCGGAGTACATCATGTCCTAAATATATATATGTGTATATATATATACAAGGGCGTTTAGGAGCCGACCTAGGCTCCGTCGGCTCCGCCCATCTCCTTCTCGCGCCCCTCCTCGGTCGGCATCGCCTCGGCTGCCCGGTAGCCGATCTCCACCAAGGCCTTCTCCAGGCCGGGGTCCCGGTCAACCTTGCACTGGCGAACGGTTTTGGTCGTGAGGAAGGTCGGCGAAGACACCAAAGCCTTGACCACCGGGAGACGGGAAATCCCCCCGGATAACACCCTTGCGTATTCACGCGTGATGTCATCGGCAATCGCGGCCTTGTGGCCGTTTTTTGCCAAGTCCAGTGCTGGAAACTCAGCAGCCACCTCCTCCAGCTTCTTCGACACCGCCGAGGAGTTTACGATGTCGGCCACGTCCGCGGAAATGTCCCCGAAGGTGCAGGAGAAGAGAACCTTCTCCAGAAAGGCCTCCAGTAGCTCCCCTTGCGAGGCCGCCACCTCAGCCTCTCGATGGCGCGCGTCCGCTACTTCGGACCTCAGCTTCTGGATCTCCTCCCTTGCCTTGGCAAGGGAGGTGTCTCGCCGTGCCACCTCGGCCTCCCACCGAGCCACCTCCGTAGACCAAGCATTCTTGGTCTCAGCTTCCCGCTCAGCACAGCCGTGGGCAGTGACCTCGGCCTCCTTTGCCCGCCGAGCCAGGCGAAGGTTGTCCTCCTCAAGGGCCTTCACGGGCCCCACCAATTTCGCTACCACCTGCACAAAAGAAGAGTTAGACCGAGGCTACTAACAAGGTATCAAATTCACTACAAAGGCTCACCTCAGATAGTGGTAGCGGAGAACCGGAAACGATTTCCGCCTCCCCCTGCGGAGTAACAGGGGGTTTTCCTTGCTTCTGTTTTTTCCGGGTATGAACCCCGGAATCAGCAGTTGCCCCCACCTTGGAGGACAGTTGGACTGTAGGAGTTGGGGTCAGCTTCGGCACCGAGGTCGCATCCGACTCCTCGGCCCGAGACCTCTTCTCAGTCGTCTTCTCTACAAACCTGCTCACTGCACAAAGTGAAAAGAAAAGTGTCAATACGTACACATAAACGAAGCTATAAAAGGAAGAAATAGAGCCTCACCGGCAGGTGGGGGCCTCGATAGGCGTGGGTTAAATGGGCTCATCCCAGCCTGGACGAGGTCCTCCTTGGTACATTCACCCTCGACCACCTTCCTCTTTACTAGAGGCTCGACGAGGGTGTCAAGGTCCTCCTCCACTTTGGACGATGGGAGAGGTCCGAGAGGAGACACTACCCAGGAATATTCCCCAACCCCGACAATTTTACAAAAAAAAGAACTTCTTGTGCCAGTTCGGCACTTTTGACCTCGTATCAACTTTGAAGTCGGTACGAGGGTAGAGATAGAACCAACCCTTACTAGTCTTCGACTGGTACAGCCGGAGAAGTACTCCTAGTGACATCGGCACACCCGTTCGATGTGCCTCTACCCCTACCCCAACTAGTTGACGGACCGCATTAGGGGATAATTGCCCAACGGGCATACCAAAGAATTGAAGAAATTCTGCAAGTGCTAAATAAAGAGGAAATCGGAGACCAGAACGAAGATGGTCCTCGTACAACGTAAAAAAAACCCGAAGGAGGTGAGCAAGCCCTATTCTTATCACGAGGTATCAAAACTAACAACTTTATGGGAAAGAGAAAATCCTTCGCTAGGATTCGGAGAGTAACCTCCGACAAATATGGAAGGAGTCTCCGCCACCAAACCGGTGACGGAGGACTCGGGAAAACACATGCTATATACTACAGATGAACGACCACCGACAACAAAACCAGAAACTTGTTCAAATTCAGAAAAGGTGGTAGAAGATGAAGAAGCAGTCATACTTAGTTGTTTTTTTTAGGAAGGCGACTGTTCGTGATATGAAGATCAACTATTTCAGAAAGGAATTCTCTCAAATGTTATTGTGAGGAAGATGAAATGAAAGTGTCAAAAAGGAGACGGTAGCGTATTATATACGATTCTCAAAAAACCGTTCAAGTTTTTTTCACTTTTTCGCAGCTTTTTCGGGAATTACAGCGTCACATTTAATGCATCTGACACGACCTGTACGCAAGCTCGGCGGCCGTCCGCATCCCTGCCTCGGTACACAAGTGGCCTCGGATATCCGAAGACGAGGTCACCCACCTAGGCGAAGGTTTCCAAGGTTATACGTAATTACCATGGACTCCGATCTTTACCCCGTCCTCGTAAGGAGGGAGTAATTATTTTTCTATACCCCGTCCTCGTAAGGAGGGGGTAATTATTCTTCTTTACCCCATCCTCGTAAGGAGGGGGTAATTATTCTTCTTTACCCCGTCCTCGTAAGGAGTGGGTAATTATTCTTCTTTACCTCGTCCTCGTAAGGATGGGGTAATTTTTCCATTTACCCCGTCCTCGTAAGGAAGTGATAATTTTTTCTTCTCTTTTACCTCATCCTCACAAGGAGGGGGTAATTTTTCTCCTATTCTACCTATTCCTCGTATACAACCCCTGCTTGTTGGGGGGCTCTGATAGGGTACGGCCCAATCACCTAGGCCTCGGCCCAATAACATGGCCCATGAATCTCGGCCCAAGGGCTTTGACCCAAACCAAGAGCTCGGCCCAGCAGCCCCAACCTCGGCCCTAGGCCTGAAGCCTCGGCCCAGCTTCTCCGGCCCACTCTCAAAGGCTTGATCCATACAAGACTCCAAGCAGGGATAGGTCTACTCGAAAGATAACAACAAATTCAGGAGATCCCACCAAATCCGGAAAGATCACAACGAACCCGCACAGGATAGCACCAAGCTCGGCGGACGAAGTTTATCCAAGTCCCCGAACCCAGCGGACGAGGTTGATCGGAATCAGTATTATGGTAGGATTAGACTCTATGAATATGTAAAACCATATACCTATAAATAGGGGGTAGCATAGATTGAATGATAGGCTCTCTTGTATTCTCAAACTACTATACAAGTTCTTCTCTTTCCCCGTGGACGAAGATCCTAACCTAAAGATCGAACCACGTAATTCTCGTGTTCTCTTTACATTCGTGCACATCCTATTATTCTCAAAAATCGAAATCCATCAGTTATAAATATGATAAATTATGTATAAAGAATCAGAAAACTAAAATAATTAAAGATTTACAACCATTACCCTGATTCGGTTCTGATAAGAGATTTCCAGATTAGGATTATGCACAGGGAAGGTAACGTCTGACTAACTTCATGTCCCGCCTTGGCCACCAGCTTCCTCTGTTGACCAGCGACGGAGCTAGAAAATTGTAATAACAGGGGCTGGAGTTTAATCTTCGAGATTTGATAAACAAAGTTCTATAGGTTAGCATGAGCTCATACATTAAATTATACATAATATATTAAAAAACAAATTATAAGAACAAAAAAAAAAACTTGGGGTGGGGTGGGCTTAAGCCACCCCTCCCCTCTTACTGGCTCCGCCAATGTTGTTGACTGCCTCTGATGTCAGCTCAATCCCGAGGCTTTTTTTATCTCTTGTTAGCAGCGGAGAAGCCATAAATTTATGATGGCGGGGACTTTACGGGGCTGGTGTATGAATGATGTGAGAAACACTCATTTTTTCTTGGAGATTACCGTGAGCTTTAACCAAATATTTTCGAAATTAATCAAAAATATAAGAGAAAAAATGGGTGGGTTTGAGTCAACCTTTGATAAAGGTGGCTCCACCACTACTTGTTAGGATAAACCATCTTGGTTATCATAACTTCAGAATGTACAATTAAACTATTAATGCTTATTTTTTGTAAAATTGCATAATCATGATTAACAAGTCTTGTATATCCGTATCTTTTAAAGTCTAGTTTTATGTAGTAGATTGACCTAGTTGTGTTTGTGAGGGGTGAGCACTCTTCGATCATTCTCTTCCCAAACTCTATACTTATTTACTCGTATTGGGGCCGATATAATATTTATTTGATTTAAAAAAATAATAAAAACAACCTTGTCCGACCGGCCGATTACCGATTCGACCGCCGATTCACAAGCACAACCATTTAACATATAGAATCGGACCGTTATAGCTGATGATTCAACTGGCCAGTTCGATCCGATTATGAAAACATTGGTAATTAAATTATCCACACGAGTTAGTATGAGATAATTGTTAAGTGTACATGTTTAGCACCTTTGATATATTAATTAATAATGATAGTAACAATTTAGGTTGAGTGTTACTTCAATTAATAATGAAAACGAATCGTGGAGCATAATTAAGACAATTAATCGAAAAGTCGAGACTTAACAACTACTTGGGACAACTTGAATCTCGCTGTAATCAATCAAACTATGCAATCTCGTGTTACTGACTTATGGGAGATATTCTAAATTATTATTTTATATCCTCTGTTTAATGATTCGCATGTTTCTTTGCATATGTTATCGTAGCTCTAATAATTATTATTCCGCACAGAACGTCCTGCGATAATTGTATATCGATACTAACATTATTTTTTTCCGCAAAAAACGTCCCGCGATTATAACTTATGTAGTATATATTTTTCTTTAAAAACGATTGTCAATAATTGAGTAATTAATCATTAAGATGATCAAATAGATGTGTAATAACAATAATAAAAAAATAACCCTGCATAACTGGAACTTGACGACATAGACATAAATGAGGTGGGACACAATAAATTAGGCCTAAATTAGCAAAATTAATATGAAACGCAGAAAAATAATTGTGACACCGTTAGCAAAGGACACAATTATTAATAAAACTACCATTGTGCCACGCGTAGCGACGGTAAGAATTAAACATAAATTGTATTTGTGTTGGAATATAAAAGAATTTATTAAGTAAAGTAAAAAATAAGATGTTAATTTAAGTAATAGTTATTGGGGCAAAGAGTGAGAATAGGCCTAGAAGTAGAATTAAAATAAATAAATAAATAAATGCACATGCTGAGAATCGAACTCGTGTCTGTACCGCGCATCACTTTCTATTTTTGGTAAAAGCAGAAGTATTTTGCACAATTCGCATATCAAAAAATGTAACACTTTATATATACAGGGGGTGTGATAATTATTACTACCTCCATCTCTTCTAATTAGGCTTGTTTCTTTATGTCACGTTTTTCCACCGAAACCTAGTACGCGTTTTAAAATAGATTTCTGATGAAGAAAAAAATTCGCTCACGAGATAGTACGAGTGTCGAACTATCCCGTGAGCAAATTCACACTAAGTTTCGGTGGAAAAACGTGCATTGATTGACATAAAAAAACAAGCCTAATTAGAATAGATGGAGGTAATGTATAGTACTACCTACATCCCTTGCTATTGCGCCTGTTTCTTTTTGAACTTCTCGGTACGCATTTCCACTGATACCTAGTACGGGTTTTAAAATATATTTTTGAAGTACTTTTTCTTTTACGGGATACTACGAGTGTTGAAGTATCCCGTAAAAGAAAAAATACTTCAAAACTATATTTAAAACTCGTACTAGATTTTGTTAAAAATGCGTGCCGAAAAGTTCAAAAAAAAACAGGCGTAATAGCAAGGGATGAAGCCTTGCAAGGTGGTCCTTGCTGATTCACACGGGATTCCACGTGTCCCATGCTACTCGGGTCAGAGCGTAAATAGCAAGGGATGAAGGTAGTAGTATTACAGTGGCGAAGCCAGGATTTTACCTCAGTGGGGCCCAACTCCACCGAGAAAAAAATTCTTATAATTATAATGTCGTTCGAATTACGTATATAGATAATACAAAAAGAAAATAAAAAACTAGTTAACATCATAATATATTTTTTCTATCATTGAACTGCTTCACAATAGCATAAAGAAAACTCTTTTAACTATAGCAATGAAAACGAATAAAAAAATAAAATACAAAATCATTTGCTAGATGAATTTTGAAATATTAAAAACATGATGATAAGAATCGGAAAGGGTATAATTGAAAGGATTTATGATAATTAATTAATTAATTAATAGACGAATGCAAATAAATTCCACTTGTACAAGCCAAGCCAGCCTTGAATACAACGTACCAACCGCAAAATCCCGTACCAACCGCAATCTCCCGCCTCTTTCTCCGACGTGGAATTCGGTTTGACTCCTCTTCGACGGCCGCGATTCATCTGCGAGGTGCCGCCTCAGCCGTTGGATCGATCTCGGCCAGCCAGCATGTTCCGACAGCTCACGATCGACGGTTGGTGGTAACAGGTCAGTGTGGGGCCAATCACGTTGTGCCACGTCGGCCCCCTCCTAGCCAGCCCCCCACGTTCTCCCGCAATCATGCTCCCTTCCCGTTGTACAGTCCTCCTCCTCTCTAATCTTTTTATGACGATTTTGCCCCTCTTCTTCAATTTCTTCAGTTATTTGTGGCCTATTTTACTTTGTGTATATTGCATTCATCCCATATAATTATGTGATATTTGACTTACACATAAACTATAAAAGTTAAAATATGTGACTGAAATCAATTTTAAGAAAAGATAATTACTTGTAGTTGAATTTTTTTATCATATTAGAAAAAATGACATAATTGAATAGGATAGACATAAATGGAAAGTGACATAATATAATGCAATAGAGGTGGTAGGTTATAATATTACTACATGTGTCCTCATTTCAGAAGTTTGAATCAAGAAATGTCATTCAATTACAAGACAACAAGAAAAAATATGTAATCCTTCCGTTTCGGTCGATATAATCTATTTAATTTTTGACTTTTTTTCATGTATTTCCAACGAAAATTAGTACAAATTATATAATATCGTTTTAAAATATTTTTTCTCTTAAAGATAATAATTTACATTTCACAAGGCATACAGTGCAATCGGCCAATTGCATGGCCTACGTCATTTCAAGACAAGTGAAGTCGACCCCGTTAACGGAGCCTGAAGTGTTACGCTTCAAGATAAAGAACCAGATTGTGAGATTTTCAAGGTTAGAGTTTGCTCTTGTTACTGGGCTGAGATTCGGGCCAGCAGAATTCAACCCACACACGGAGCATCTGATGAATGAGGACTCGGTATTCACAAGACTCTTCAAGGAGCAGAAGACGAAAGCAATCGATCTGTGGAATCTGATGAAATCACAGACGTTTGTGATTCCCAATCAAGACGACTGCGTCAAATTATGCAAGATGTTGATAGCCGCCCACGTGGTGATGGGGTATGACCCCAGTAACTGGAAGATACCCGTCTGGATGTGGGCTCTTTTAGAGGACGAGCAGCAGTGGGAGTCTTTCCCTTGGGGGTCTTTATCATTCCAAATACTGGTAAAGGCAATAGATAGCGTCGCAGCGGAGAAGAAGAGCTGGGGAGGTTTCCACCTCCACGCAAACACACTGGCATTCCTGGTAAATATGCTTGTTTATAAACTCTCAGTTGGGTACTATAGGTACTATTTGTTAAAGTAGTACCTATAGTACCCAACTGAGAATGCTATTTAATTCCAAATATAACTTGACACTTTTGTCATTCAGGGGTGGATCTTTGAAGCATTACCCGACATGGGTAGTGAAATAGGAGGATTCCAGGGGGGTAAAAACTCAGCGATTGACCTCCCAAGGGGAATGAAGTACACATATTCTGCCGCTCGTAGCAAAGTCAACATAAGGAACATCAAACAGGTAATTTATTGGGTACTATAGGTACTATTTCTACAAATAGTACCTATAGTGACCAATAAGTAGTTCTCAGTTGGGTACTATAGGTACTATTTATAGAAATAGTACCTATAGTACCCAATAATGTGCTTAGAAATAGTACCATTTCTTCGATTTTCTGCTGATGCTCGTGTTGTTATGGATAGGTGATATGCAAATTGGATCCAACGATTGCCGAGATGAGGAAGGAATACTACAAGTCCTTGGAAGACGAAGCTGAACCGCTGGCGTTCCAGTTCAACCATGAATATGAAAAAAGGACTGAACTCAGCAAGCTCGCTTTCAGAAGGCATCAAGGCATGGAAGTTGTTGATCTGGATTCTGAGGATGAAGAAAAGGATGAAGATGAGGACGTAGAGGAGGCTGGTGAAGTTGAAGTAAAAGAAGCTCCTGCACCACGACCACAGGCAGCCCGTTCTGATACGGCAAAGGATCCTGCACGAGCTGCAGGACAGAAAAGAAAGCGCGAGCGCGAGTGCGATGATATGGAGAAAGTCATGAAGGCTGCAATGTGCAGCGAAGAATTCCTTGACAAACTTATCGACCGATTAGCGGTCCGTCTGCCTGGCTTACTTCAAAGGAGCGATGGTGCCGGGAGCTCCGGAGTGCAGCAGCAGCAACAGCAGCAACAGCAGCAGCAACAGCAGCAACAGCAACAGCAGCAGCAACAGCAGCAACAGCAACAGCAGCAGCAACAACAACAGCAGCAACAGCAGCAACAGCAACAGCAACAGCAGCAAGAGAAGGTGGGACACGAAACGGAGGCGCAGGCGACGGAGATGCAGGAAACGGACGTAAGTACCTATCAAACTGGGTACTATGGGTACTATTTCTATGAAGTAGTACCTATAGTACCAATAAGTATATCCCAATTGGGTACTATAGGTACTATTTGTAGAAGTAGTACCTATAGTACCCAATAAGTATACCCCGGTTGGGTACTATGGGTACTATTTGTAGAAGTAGTACCTATAGTACCCAATAATGTGTTTATCTGATGCGAACTCATTTTGTAATGTGCAGTGGGACCGGGAGCCGCCGATTTTCTCTCAACAAATCAATACACAGGAAATGGCATCTCTGGATGCATGGAACCAAGATATGTATGAAAATGTGTTTGGAGGGATCGACACACAGCACTCCACCCAAGATGCTACACAGGAGTCTGATCCTGCTGTAGAACCTGGCCGATCCGAAGCCACCCCAGATGCAGGGCCCATTCAAAAGCGCGTCGGACTCCGACAGAGATTCCCTGCCCCTGCACTAAGAAGCCCATTCGGGAGATTTGAGAATCGGGGCACCGACTTCGACGCATTCCTGCAGAGGAAGGATAAAAATGAACTGTAAGATTCCTATATTTCAATTCTTTATTATATCAACTTTTTCTTCGTCCTGACTTTTGTTTTTATCATTATAATCATATTTTCAGGAGGAACGTCGGCTTGCCAATGGGCGTCGACTTCAACTACTTTGTTTTTATCAAGAGGCCCAAAACTATGCTAGAGTTTGAGCATATGGAGTGCTTTGTTTCCATGCTTGCTACACGTCCAGAAGTCTGCGGATTCCATGGCTTGGAGGATCGGTATATTCCAATGGGTGTTGCATTTCAGCATGCCGTCCTAGACGCATGGAAAGATATTCACGGTGAATGTGTGCCGGATACAAACCCATCTGATGAGGAGGTGGTTCGAGAGGAGAACCTTGAGCACCTGGAAAAGTTTGCAGAAGGCGTGCTGCCGGAATGGGGAGGGCTGAAGAGATGGGTGGAGGCTGACCGGGTAACTCTCCCACTAATTCTGCATGAATGTGTGTTCATATATTGAGTGAATTTATGGTGCTAATTCTGGGTACTATAGGTGCTATTTCT
>JAOWBJ010051794.1:0-10394 GCA_028566335.1 Monarda citriodora
GCATCGCCAAAAATATTTCCTAAGTGTGAAAGGCCACAAAACTAGAAATATTACCATTCCTCGTGGGTTCGACATCCGGACTTCCATATACTATTCTATAGTATTTTGGGGAGAATGATAGATTATATATATTTTTGAGAGTGAGGTTGCGAGCATACGACACTCGAAACTTGCACCTTTCAGCGACCAAGAGCGCTTGGCTTGTGTCGCTTTCCAGATGACGGGATCGACAGATTTCTAGTGGGAGGCTAGGAGGAAGATTATGACTCCTGAACAACTTGAGAACCTCACTTGGGAGGACTTCAAGGAGGCCGTGTATGACAAGTATGTGCCGAAAAGCTACCAGAAACAAAGGGATGTTGAGTTCTATAATCTCAAGCAGGGGAGGATGTTGGTCACCGAGTATGACCGAAGGTTCTGCGAGCTGTCTTGCTTTGCACCAAATCAAGTAGATACGGATGAGAAGATGGCAGAGAAGTTTTGTGCGGGGCTAAGGCCCGAGATCAGGATGCCGCTAGCAAGCCACAGAGGGTTGTGCTATGCTGAGTCGCTCAGCCAAGCGTTGGATGTCGAGGCCGCCATGCCAAGCGAACAACCGGTATCTGCTTCGACCCCTGTGTCCGCTCAAGGAGAGAAACGGAAGTGGAATGATAGCGGCGATGGAAGCCGCAAGAGACCGTGGACAGGCAATCCGCCGCTCCAGAGGCCAGTTAATCCACTCCCTCTCAGTCAGAACGTCCGAGCGTCTACTCCGTGCCCGAGATGCAGACGATTCCACGAAGGAGGATGTCAAGTGGGCAGCAACAATTGCTACGCTTGTGGGAGACCCGGCCACTACGCTAGCCATTGCCCCGCCCGCCAATGCCGCTCGGGCCCAGCTCCAAGGTTCGCTCCGCCACCCCAGCAGCTCTGTGCCATTCAAGCTCAACCGGGACCCGCTGTCTATCTTCCTCCTCAGAACCAGAAGTTCCGCCAATTTCAGAGGCAGCAGAACGAGGCTAAAGTGAGTTCCTCCAAGCAGCCGCTCGCTAAGGACCAAGGAAATCTGGCAGGTATGGGAACTTTCCACGATGTGCCTATTTTTATTCTGTTTGATACGGGAGCGTCACGCTCTTTCATTTTCTGAGGCTTGTGTAGATATTCTAGAGTTATGTACTGAACCCCTAAGGCCTCCCTTGAGCGTTATCTTACCAGTATGGGGAAGACTCTTTTTGAAACGTCGGTGCTTGAACCTCGAGATAACCATAGGATCTCTTATGTTAGTAGCGCGAACTCTTAGTGTAATGCTTTTAACCGACGTAGATGTCATTCTCGGAATGGATTGGCTAGCGGCAAACTTTACCACCATTTGGTGTAAGGAGAGGGAAATCTCGTTTCAACTCCCCGGTCAAGAGGCCACCGCGTTTCAAGGGATTTCGATGGGAGGCCACAAGTCTATCGTCTCGGCAATCCAAGCAGAAAACTTGATAAGAAGAGGGAATCTGGCGTATCTCGCTTACGTTACTGGGACCGAGGAGGGGAGAGACCACCCGTGTGTGGAAGATGTCGACGAGATTCGTGAATTTTCTGATGTGTTTCCTGAGGAGTTACTCGGACTGCCCCCGGATCGAATGGTAGAATTCACAATCGATTTAGAACCCGGATCGGCCCAGTGATTGCCTTACCGGATGGCACCAAAGGAGCTAGAAGAGCTCAAGGTGCAGTTGCAAGAGTTGATGGACTTAGAATTCATTCGTCCGAGCGTTTCACCTTGGGGAGCCCCCGTTTTGTTCGTTAAGAAGAAGGATGGGTCCATGAGTATGTGTATAGATTACCGTGAACTCAATAAGATTACGTTAAAGAACAAGTACCTGCTTCCGAGGATAGATGATTTTTCAATTAGCTTAGAGGAGCAAGCGTTTTCTCGAAGATTGATTTGCGCTCGGGTTAAAAACCAGTTAAGGGTGCGCGCGGAGGATATTCCCAAAACCGCTTTTCGAACTCGCTATGGTCACTACGAGTTTGTAGTTGTCACTTTCGGCCTCACGAACGCTCCGATAGTGTTTATGGACTTGATGAATGAGCATGAAGAGCAATTAAGAGCGGTTTTAGGCACGCTAAGAGCGGAGAGGTTGTTCGCCAAGTTAGTAAGTGCGAGTTTTGGTTAAGTGAAGTAACATTTCTTGGCCATATCGTATCATCCGAGGGGATTCAGGTCGACCCCGCTTAGGTAGAAGCGATCCAGAAATGGAAGGCTCCAACCACTCTGAACGAGATTCGAAGCTTCCTTGGGCTGGCAGGAGATTACCGGAGATTTATCGAGGGATTTTCTTGTATAGCGAGACCGATTACCCAGTTGCTTCACAAGGGAGTGAAATTTGAGTTGACATCATAGTGTGAAGCGGGTTTCCAGGTGCTCAAAGAGAAGTTAACCACAGCCCCTATCCTAGCAGTCCCCGAACAAAATAAGAAGTATGTGCTTTATACCGATGCATCCAAGAGCGGACTTCGTTGTATGCTAATGCAAGACGAGAGAGTGATCGCTTACGCCTCGTGAAAACTTAGGCCTCATGAGCAGAATTACCCAACCTACGATTTAGAGCTAGCTTCCGCAGTGCACGCTTTGAAAATTTTGAGGCATTACCTGTACGGGGTGAGGTGTGAGATTTACACGGATTATAAGAGCCTCAAGTATTTCTTTGAGCAAAGAGACCTCAACATGAGGCAGAGCAGATGGTTATAATTGGTCAAGGATTACGACTGCGGAATAAACTACTACCCCGGAAAGGCCAGCGTTGTAGCGGACGCTTTAAGGCGCATGGTTTCGCCCAGCTCGCTAGTGTCCTTACCGAAGCGGAAATGCTTGCAAGGGACCTTGAGAAGATGAAGTTAGAGGTTTTAACCCCGCTTACAGCGAGAGGAGCACTCACTATGCTAGCCATAGCGCCCGATTTAAGAGAGGATAGTCAAAGCTCAGACGAAAGACGAAGTCGTCGAGAAGAAGCGAGCGGAGTTGAGAATGGGAAAGCTCGAAGCATTCCAGAAAGAGGCGGATAACGCCCTCACGCTGAGCGGGCGACTAT
Source organism: Monarda citriodora (assembly GCA_028566335.1). Classification (NCBI taxonomy): domain Eukaryota; kingdom Viridiplantae; phylum Streptophyta; class Magnoliopsida; order Lamiales; family Lamiaceae; genus Monarda; species Monarda citriodora. The sequence goes on from JAOWBJ010051794.1 coordinate 3,063, forward strand.
GTATGCCCTCGAGCAAAGAACTCAAGAGTGAGATTTTGAGGGAAGCCCATGATACCCCGTATACCACTCACCCCGACAATACAAAGATGTACCAAGATCTGAAAGGAAAATTTAGGTGGGAAGGAATGAAGAGAGATGTAGCGACTTACGTGAGGAAGTGCTTTGTCTATCAACAAGTGAAAGCGATGCACCAACGTCCCTATGGAAAGTTGCAACTGCTAGAAATTCCTGAGTGGAAGTGGGATCACATCGCTATAGACTTTGTAGTAGGGCTACCCAAGTCGAGAAGAGAGAACGATTCCATATGGGTAATAGTAGATCGCTTGACGAAATGCGCTCATTTCCTTCCTATAGCGATGACTTTCACCTCGGAGAAGCTCGCCCAACTGTAAGTGTGGGAGATTGTCCGCTTGCATGGGGTGCCAAGGTCGATCATTTCGGATAGGGATTCTAAGTTCACTTCACGGTTTTGGCGAAGCTTGTAGAGCGAGTTAGGGACCAAGCTGAATTCCTGTTCCGCTTACCATCCCAGAGCGATGGGCAGTCTGAGCGGACTATCCAAACAATAGAAGATATGCTGAGGTCCCTAGTGTTTGACGAGAGTGGTCATTGGGAGCCTACTCTACCCTTAGTGGAATTCGCTTACAACAATAGCCACCTAGCAACTATCGGCATGGCCCCATATGAAACCCTCTATGGGAAAAAGTGTAGATCGCCACTCTACTGGGATGGAGTGGGAGAAAGGAAGGCGCTCGGCCCAGAAGCGATAATCGAAATGATAGACACAATAAAGCAGATAAGGACTCAGATGAAGGAGGCCCAATATAGATAGAAAGTGTACGTTGATCATAGACGGAGCAAGATCAAATTCGCTATAGGCGATAAGGTTTTCCTGAAAGTGTCTCTGCTCAAGGGAGTGATACGTTTTGGCGTGAGAGGAAAGATGAAGCCTCGCTTCATAAGGCCCTATGAGATCCTAGAGAGGATAGGCCCCGTTTTGGCGTGTGCCTAAGGTTAAATGTTGTGATGACTGCTTGCGTTAGGAACTTAGCGGGTAGCTAAGCTAAGTATGATTAATTGCTTGAAAGCGATCCTTGAGTCGCTTGAGTTTTCTTTGCTAAGGATCTAAGTTGAAACAGACCTAAACGTAGCGGGTCCGCTCCAAGAATTTCGGAGCGGCTCGGAGTTCGCTTCAAATTCTAGAAGTGAGGTATGAGTCCGCTCGAGTGAGCAAAAGCGAAGTGTGAAGTTCGCTTGAGCTGAGCGATAAATCGCTCCAAGCGAACATCATGAGCGAAGAAGATTCACAGGTATCCGCTCAATCTAAAATCTTTAGTTATCCTGGGCAAACAGTTTACAAGTGAATATATTAATAGAAGTCTAGAGCTATTTTGTACACCGAGCGAATTCATAGGGGAAGTCTGCTCGAGAAGCGGAAGACGGAAGTCAGCGAAGCTGACTCGAGGGGCGCGCCAGGCTAATTAATTAGGTGTCAGTCAACATTGCATTTCCTGCAATACGCCAACACCCTATTGGCTAGTACTAGATGCCAGTTCCTGCAAAAGCCTTACCGTTTTAATTATGACAAAACTTTTACTTTAATTCAAAAACAATAAGAGGATACCACAACCCTATAAATACCCCCACCATTAGGATTCACACACTTTGCTGCCATTTCACAAACTCCATTTCAAATTTAGAGAGAAAGTGCGACCGTAGGTAAGAGGAGCCAGCCTAAGAGTTCATTTAAAGTTTGAAGTTTCAAGGAAAAAATTCATCAAACTATTCTGTCGATTATCCTAGTATTTTATTTATAACTTAGAGAGAATACCTTTTCAAATAGTGGTGTTTTTATCTATGATGGGAGAAAACCATTAGATTTTACCTAAGCAGTGTTTTACATATGTTTTATCTATGTCACCACTTGAGCATTGAAGTTTTCGGAGCTACTGTGTCAGATGTTTGAAAGAAAGACAAACCAAAGTTAATGATTTCTCTACCCAAACAAGTTCTCTTCGCCTAGAAAATCTAAGGCCTTCACTATCTTCACTGATTCTTTAAAAACTCAATTCTAGAATGTTTTCCGCACCAGATTCAGACCTGAACATTATCCTCGATAGGATTAGGAAATCTTAATTTCTGCTAGAGCTTTTCTCAAGAAAGGAAAATAAGTGATGAAGTGTGGCCCAATACCCGCTTGCCCAGTCACCAGGCTTAATTCGTGAGGGACATGGTAACCGGCCCAGCAAAGGGTGTTGGACCTTTCTAACAACTCTGATGCTCGGCAACTCCTCGGTCAAAGCATAAGTTTCCGCCGCTGCTCGCTCCGAGCAGAAAACAGGAATCTCAGCCTTACCATGTATAACCCAGGAAGCTTCATGGGCCGCAAGTCATGGGCTATGCGAAGACCATGCAGAAAGTAGTTTCACATAAATAGCTAGTTACTCTAGAATTAGGGCAGGCTCCCTTGTACACTGTAATTTCACTGTTTGATCAATACAACCATAAGCACCCCTTACCGCCGTGGACGTAGATCTACTCACGTAGATCGAACCACGTTAAACCCTTGTGTTCTTTTACGTGGTTTTCACTATCACTTCCTTATTTGTTAGTTTGGGAAACATCACTGGCGCCGTCTGTGGGAACTAAAAAATTCGTGATTTTCCTACTCTCAACCCCCGATTCAACATGATGGCGATCACACGTGCCAATAGAGACGGTAACAATGGTGCTAACAGAGGAGGAAGAAGGCCTGGCCGCAGGCCTGGCAAAGAACCGATTCATGAGGTGGACGTGGAGACCCTTGATGAACAGAGGCAGAGACGGGAAACGGACCAGCCTGATCTTAACGAGGCTGTCCGCCGTTTCTTGGAAGAAAGGCAAGGGGAGTTTGAGGAATTCCTCCATCAAGGGAGGAGGCAGCCCCGACAAGAAGGAGAAGGGACTTCCCGGCCGCCCCGGAACCGAAATCTCGAGCCCTCGCGCAGGGACAGCCATAGGAGCGAGGCACCTCACAATCCTCCTCCTATTAATCCTCCACTGCGGAATGGCCACCAAGGCGGAGGGCCTTACAACGCACCACCACCACCTCCTTTCATACCACCACTCCCACCCTTCGTGCCGCACTATCAGCCTCAAGACCAGATGCATGGTTTTGAGATGTACGGAGCTCTCCGTACCCCGCTTTCAGACGACATCGTCCACACACCTCTCCCACCCAACTACAGGGTACCGCCGTTCACATACGACGGTCTCACAGACCCTCGTGACTTCGTGGGGAGGTACCAGTACAACATGATGAACCAGTTGCTCAACGAGGTTCACATGTGCAAGGTGTTCCCCGAACTGCTCACAGGGAATGCTCAGCGTTAGTTTGATAGCCTGCCCGCTGGCAGTATCAACTCGTACGGTGCTCTGGTAACAACTTTTTACCGACGTTTTTTCCAAAAGGCCGAGACGCAGCTCACCCTGGCCCACCTTATGTCTCTGAAGCAAGGTCGCAACGAGTCTATCAAAGATTTTATGACCCGATTCAACCAGGAGTGCCTAAGGGTTGAGGATCTCAATGACTTCCTCATTATCTCAGCCTTCCAGAACGGTATCTTACCAGGGATGCTCTTTAAAGAGTTGGTCCGAGCCAACCCACGAACTACTCATGAGATGTGGTGCATTGTCGACCAGTTCGCCCGTGCCGACGAAACAGATCGGCGCAAGAGATCCCTGGGTGAGACCCAAGGCGAAAAGAGAAGGAACAAAGACCGCGGAGAGCAGAGCCACGGTCACAGGAGCGCCTTTGAAATGCTACAAAAGGGACCGCTGCACTCTCGGCTCGGACCTCGGCAGGACCCCTAAAAGCCCCAGCCACCATTCACTCCGTTGAACAAGCCCCGGGCCGACATCTTCGACTTGTTCGATAAGCCAAAGCCCATGGCGAAGTCATCAATAAGAAGGAACCAAGAGAAGTATTGCGCATTCCATGAAGACCACGGTCACGAGACCGAAGAATGCAGAGACCTGGCGGCGGACATAGAAGCAGTGGTCATGACTGGACCTCTAAGGAAGTACCAAGATCGCCGGCAGGCGAAAGGAAAATGGAAGCAGGGAAGAGCGGGATGTGCCCCACCTCCCGAGAAGAAGGCGAAGAGAGATCCTGAAGAAGATGATGAACCTGAGCCGCAGTACAATGGGGTCATCACCACGATCACAGCCCTGCCGGTAGGAAAGAAAAAATCATCGCTAAAAGTAGAATGCCGAGGTTCAACCTCGGCCGAACCCGTAGGAAAGCGCCTCAAGAAGGAAGAAGCGATCACATTCTCCGAAGATGATCCGGTGCCACCCATGACCCCGCAACAGGACGCCATTATCATCTAAGCCGGGGTAGCCAATAAGCTCGTTCATCGAGTCTTTGTGGACAGCGGTGCATCGGTAAGCATCATGTTCAAAGATTGCTTCGACAAGCTCGGCTTAGAAATAGCTCGGCTATCACCAGCCCCACTGCCGTTGAAAAGTTTTGTGCAAGAATGCACCACACCGAAGGGGATAATCAACCTCCCAGTCACCGTAGGAAAAGCGCCAACAATCTCCACAGCCTGGATCCAATTCTTCGTGGTCAAGTCCAGCTCTCTCTACAACATCATCCTTGGGAGGGACTGGTTGAATGCGTTCTGGGCTGTATGCTCCACCTACCACCTCACTGTCAAGATCCTGACCAAGGGAGGAATTGCAACTATCCGAGGAAACCAGAAGCGAGCCAAGGAGTGCATGCAAATAGCCCTCCGAGCTGCTGACCCATCCGCCCTCCACAAGTAGGCATAGCAATTACAGCAACCTGAGGAGCCTCAGGTCGGTCCAAGCTCCATGGAAGTACCGCTTTACGAGGACGATCATAGCAAAACAGTTAAGGTCGGATTCGCAGCGGTGTAGGACTACCGAGCAACAGCAATAAAGCTCCTCAGGTCGTACAAAGATGTGTTTGCCTGGTCACCTCTAGATATGACCAGAGTATCACCGAGCTTAATCACACATCGGCTCAACATTGATCCAGTGGTCAAACCAGTAAAGTAGAAACAACGACTCACGGCAGAACGGAACGAGGCTATCCGCACAGAGGTTCAGCAACTCCTGGAAGCTCGGATTCTTTTCGAGGTCAAGTACCCAACATGGATAGCCAATCCAGTGATGGTAAAGAAGGAAGGAGGTGGATGGAGGCTGTGCATTGACTACACCGACCTCAACAAACACTGTCCCAAGGATTGCTACCCCCTGCCGAACATCGATAAGAAGGTGGAGGCCCTTGTAGGTTTTAAATTTTTTTGTTTTCGAGATTTGTACAAGGGGTACCATCAAGTTTTAATGAATGAAGAGGACGCGGCCAAAACCGCGTTCATCACCAACTTCGGTATTTTTGCTTACAAGAAGATGCCATTTGGATTGAAAAACGCTGGTGCGACTTATCAGCGCATGGTAGACAAGTTATTCAAACAACACATAGGGAGAAATGTGGAGGTCTACGTGGATGACATTGTAGTCAAAAGCAAGGAACCAAATACGTGCATCACCGACCTCCGCACAACCTTGGAAATCCTCCGATAGGCCAATTTAAAGCACAACCCAAAGAAATGCACTTTCCTCTTGGAAACAGGGAAGTTCTTGGGATGCTTGGTGTCGAAGGATGGCCTCAAGGCAAGCCCTTCCAAAGTCCGAGCTGTACAAGACATGGCAATCCCTCGGTCTATCCATGACGTACAGAAGCTAACAGGATGCCTAGCCGCATTGAGCAGATTCTTGTCACAAGCCGCGGAAAAGCAGCTCCTATTTTTCAAGATACTCAAAAAAGCTCCGAAGTTCGAGTGGGGTGAAGAACAACGGAAAGCTTTTGAAGAGCTGAAGAAATACTTAACGGAACTCCCAACGCTAGCAGCCCCCACCCCGGGAGAAAGTCTTTCTCTGTACCTCGCTGCGTCAGAGGAAACGATTAGTGCGGTGCTAGTAAAAGAGGAAGGACGCCAGCAGAAGCCGATATACTTCATCAGCCGAGCTCTCAAGGGCGCCGAGACGAGGTACCTACCGCTTGAAAAAGTCGCGATGGCACTAGTTAATGCCTCACGAAGGCTACGCCCATACTTTCAGGCCCACACTATACGAATCCTCACTGACATCCCGCTTCGCCAAATCCTCACCAAGCCGGAGGCGTCCGGGAGAATAGCAAAGTGGGCCATTGAGCTCGGAGAACATTCTTTAGAGTTCATTCCTCGAAAATCAATCAAGGGTCAAGCTCTTGCGGACTTTCTAGCGGAACCTCAGCTGAAGGAAGAATCACCACCATTACCACCTCCGACCGAGGAAGAAGAAAAGACCGAAGTCGAACCTATCAATTGTTGGTTAAGATACGTGGACGGAGCATCAGGAAAGTCAGGAAGTGGAGCGGGAGTATTGCTCATCGCCCCGGATGGTTACGAGGTAACACATTCACTTCGTTTTACCTTTTCTGCAACTAACAACGAGACAGAGTATGAAGCTCTGATCTCCGGGCTACGCTTGGCACACGCCCTTCAAATCCGGAATATACAGGTCCACAGCGATTCCCAAGTAGTTGTGGGACACATGTTGGGAACAAGCGAAGCAAAAGGTGAACGGATGAAGAAGTATTTGGAGAAAGCTCGGCAATGGCGACAAAAGTTTTCATATTTTAAAATTATCCGGATACCACGATCGGAGAACAGCAGAGCAGATGCGCTGAGTAAAGGGAGCCTCATGAAAAACTCACTTCCAATGGAGGAGGTGAGCCACCGAAGTATAGAAGAAGCCGAGGTCCAGTCCCTCTCCAAGGAACCAAATTGGATGACTCCTATCCTTTCCTATCTACTGGACGGAAGCTTGCCAGACGACAAGCTGGAAGCTCGGAAGATCTTATGCCGAGCTACCAAATACGAGCATCAGCAAGGAATCCTGTACAAGAAAGCTTACCTCCAACCGCTACTGCGATGCGTCGGGCCCGAGGAAGCAGAATACGTGCTACGAGAGGTACACGAAGGGTCTTGCGGTAGCCACATAGGGGCCAGAGCGTTAGCTAAAAAAGTACTAAGGTGGGGATACTATTGGCCCACCATGGTTAATGACGCTACGCAATTGGTGAAAACGTGCAAAAAATGCCAAGTACACGGCAACGTGCCGAGGTTGCCACAGACTGAACTGTCCAGCATACAAAGCCTGTGGCCGTTCATGCAGTGGGGCATCGACATAGTAGGACCATTCGAACGAGCTCCAGGACAGCTGAAATTTCTCATTGTAGCCATCGATTATTTCACTAAGTGGGTGGAAGCTGAGCCTTTA
>JAOWBJ010051904.1:0-10394 GCA_028566335.1 Monarda citriodora
ATATATATATATATATATATATATATATAGGTAGTGGATCATATGAAACCCATACTTATTGTGAAACCTAGAATCCAACATGAGCCATTGATTTTATGCACATCTAATGGTTAAGATTAAATATTGGAGATTTTATGCGCATAGCAGCATCAGTGATTCTTTAGCACTCTTTTTTTTTCACGGTAAACTAGATTATTAGTAGTAGATTCTTTTTCTTTTTCTTTTTTCATTTGTTTATAATTATTTTCTAAATTTTTGTTTGCCTTTTTTATTTTTGGTCATGAGTCGAGCGAGGGGAGCCGAAGGCCTCGGAGCGAGCCGAAAAATCTAAATTGTTGCCGGTACGATTATCTTTATATTAGTAATCGGAGCGAAGCGGAGCCGTAAAATCGAAGCCGAAGGCGAAGCCCGAAAAATAATAAAATAAAAAAATCGAAACGCAAAATAAAAAACCAATTTAATAAGTACAAAATAAAAATCAACAGACAAATGAGAATAAACCGAACAGTAAGCTGAATTGGCATTAGCCTTAACAGCGAATTATGGTCCACATTTTAATTAGTAACCATTAGATATGTTTAATCTAATGGTTGAGATTAGATTGTAGGTTGCATTTTAATATGGGGTTGCATCATAACCACACCCTATATATATATATATATATATCTATACTATTATATAATAAGAATAGATCCCCTTAAAATAGATGTGTAAACATATTTTAATTTCTAAAATACCATTATTTTTTCTAAAAATAGATATGTACTACACAGAGTCCGATTCGATTCTTAACTGATGCATTTTTTTTAATTCTACTTTTGGCTCTACTCTCACCCTCAAGCCAATAGCTATTATTAAAACTAATATCTAATTATTGTTTTTTAATTTGCTTAATTCATATTCCAACACAAACACAATTTATATTTAATTTTTCCCGTCACAACGCGCGGGCAACACGCTAGTGTATATATATATATATATATATATGTTAACTTGAGTTGTACTTCATTTTTCGGCATATATTGTTGATCTAGATTCTTTAAATTTTAGATCCTATCTACGTATTGGTTATTTATTGAAAATTTATAATTAAAAGTTAGACCAATCAAACCATTATTAAGCTTTGAGGTGGTCAAATCAACGTGATTTAAATATGCACATAGTGTGATAGTATACGGTCTAACAGCTAGACCCAATCACGAGGTCCAATAAAGATGGACCTCATGAAGTGCTCGGCCCAACGCAGTTCGGCCCAGACACAAAGCCCATTCCAAAGACAATACTGCCCCAACACAAGGCTCACTCAGATCGGCCCAACTCAAATCGGCCCAACTTCGGCATCTCGGCCCACAGCTCAACTCCTACACTCTTATACAAGAAGGACTCCTACTCTAAGCCTATCTCGAAGACATATCATAGAGAGATAGAGATTCAGATAACTACAATGTAAAAGATAACGATAAAGCCCCAAGGTTATCCGATTTGGGTATAGACTTTGTATTAGAGAAGGATTCTACTTGTAAGCCTATAAATAAAGGAGCTAGGATAGAAGAGGGGGACACACAATGTCTCACACTCTCATACACTATAGCAATAAATGTTTTTCTCCTCTTCCAGTGGATGTAGATCTGCCTCAAGCGGATCGAACCACGTAAATCCCTTGTGTTCGTACTTTACTTTTACATTATTCGTCGTAGAAACAAGGTCCAACAAAGCACAATCGATCACTAGCACCATCTGTGAGAACCTTATACTCGTGTTTTGATCAAAGTTTTTCACAACCTTGTTCAACTATGCCTCCGAAGAACACCAGATCGAATGCTTCTAAGGTCGCGAGTGGCAACAACAACAAAGATGTCGAGGCCGCCCAATATGCACCTAGGAAGGACCCTCAGCCGAATTCGGACCCCAACGTCGTACCAGAAGATGTTCCAGTCGATAAGGAGGGCAGGGAGACCAGCTCCGAAAAGGGGGGAGCCAACATGCCACTGCCTCCCGACATTCCGGACTCAATGTCATAATTCGGGGTTTTCTGGAGGAAAACGAGGACAAAATTGTCCAGTACCTCAAGCGAACACAGGGCCTCGACAAGGAAGGCCCACGAGAACAGTAAGGGTGAACTCGACAACGGGGAAACAAGGACGCGAGCCGGGAAATAGTCCGGGAATGCAGAAGAGGTCGCACCCCGCCTCGACATGTCTCGAGGTCACAGCCGAAGTCGAGACCGAGACCGCCACCACATCCGACATGACAAGTCACCCCGACGTCACAGGTCGCGCCATAAGCGAGATTTGTCTCCTTCGCGATCTCCATCAGCAGAAAGATCCCATCACCAAGGTGGCAGATTCGAAGGGTACGGGATGCTCACCACCCCGTTCACCAAGGAAATCTGTGAAGCTCGTCTCCCAAGCTAATATAAGGTACCGAGTATCCCACCTTATGATGGCTAAAGGGATCCGAGGAATTTCCTTGGTTAATACCAGTACAGCATGTGGAGTCAATGACTCAATGATATCTACATGTGCAAAGTATTCCCCGAGCTAATTGTCGACACTGCTCGGGTGTGGTTCGATAGCCTACCACCTGGTAGCATAGACTCATACAGCAATTTGGTTGAGGTCTTCAAGTGAAGATTCTACCAAAAGACGAAACCTAAATTCACCCCGGCGCAATTGTTGACGATCAAACAAGCGGAGAGGGAATCAATCAATGACTTCCTGACACGGTTCAATCATGAAGCACTAAAGGTTGATGATGCTAGCGACGTGCTAATCATCTCGGTATTTCAGAACGCCTTGCGATCTGGTCCCTGTACCGGGAGCTCGTCAGGTGGGAGCCTCAGACACAGACTGACCTCTAGCTGACGATGATTATGCCCGGGCTGACGATGCTGATTGGAGGAAGCACAATCAGGATAGGGGCGAGTCATCAGGCAAAGAGAAGCAGGCCGCAGATCGCGGGATCCAGAGTTCAGGTCGCTGCAGCATCCATGAAAGGCTGCAAAAGGGTCCACTGGAGTCCAGGCTTGGACCTCGCCAGGGTATTGAGTCTAGGTGGGGTCCACGACAAAATCCCGACCAGCCTTAGTACACTCCGCTGACGAAACCAAGGGCAGAGATTTATGAGCTGCATACCAATCTGTTCGAGAAGCCTCTCCCGATGCAGAGGCCGACTGGTCGCAGGTCCTAAAAGCGATACTGTACTTTCCACGAGGATCACGGCCATGACACAGAGGAGTGCAGCGATCTCGCGGAGAGTATTGAGGCCTTGGTATTAACGAATACAGAAGTAAAGTGGATGTTCTTGATGGAATAGGGTCTTTATTAATTTTACAAAGCGGTCATTTACAATAAACTAACTCTATGAATCAAGCTTCAGTTCTTTCTTGTAAGAAAGAATTGAATAAGAAAGAATTGGATGAAAAATACTTCAACTCCTTAACACAAGTATACATATATATATATTCATGTTAAGGAGTTAGACAGGAAATACCTTTAACATTCAATTATTTATAACCGAGCTTTCCTCACCATGTGTTACGGAATTTGAATAAGGTATAATAATCCTGATATTGGTACGACCAAACAGTATCAAGCGGAAGAAAAATTCAATCCAATTAAAGAAGGTAAATCCCTAATTAAACTCACGAATAGAAACTGCCTCGAAACAGGTCCGATTAAGATTAAATTTTAATACAACATACCTATTTTCAGGCGTGAATACTGACTTTTAATGGAAGAATATACGGAGTACTAGGACCCTGCATATCAAATCAAAACGTAGCAAAATGACAAAAAAATTCCCGCCTTTTTGCTTACTTTTTTTTAACTACTACTCAATCTCTCGTCACTAATCTGTCAATTTCTCCTCACTAATCACTCGTTGTATATCACTCAATGTGTCCTCACTAGTAATTCGTGTATGTCTCTCAATATATTCCTCACAAACAAACTTGATGATTCTCTATGAATCAAGCTCAGGTAAAACCGGTGCTAACTTCTTCAGCTTGAGCCAAGAGTTTGAACTTGTCTCAATGTTTTTGTGGGTCCAGATTCAGCTTTCCCGCGACATAGTGACTGATAGCGTTCACAACGCTTCAACTATCAATGATGAGGGAGTGCGTCTTGTTTTGGATAGAATAACGAGTGTAGAAGAAGTTCTCTCGTTGATTAGTCTGATCCTCTTCACGAATAAGGCTCAAAGTTCGGATTAAAACAAGACTCACATGAGCTTGCTTCGGCTGCTCATCTTCTATGTCGACTGTAGGGGATAATTCAAGGGGTTTATCTTCATTCCCTACATTAATAGGTTCATCGAGTTCCTCTTCACTAGCTCATTCTAACTCTGCTCATTGAAGAAAAGAATACGGCGATTCGGGTAGTGAGCTTTAAAATGACTCCCATCCTTGGCACTTGTGACACTACACATCACGTGCTCTACTTGAAGCACCATTATTAAGCTAGTTGGACTGCACAGTTCGATTTAGATTATTTTTGTTTGGTCTAATCGAACTGAACTCGTTTCTGCAACTGGGTTGGGGTGCAGACTGCTCAAAACGGCAAACGGGTTGTGTAGGTTGGCCTTGAGGACGTGTAGGGGCTATCCTAGGGATAGAAGAAACAACTCGAACCCATGATGTCCGCTCAAGCATCGTCTGAAAGGATCATCGACGTCCCTCTCGAAATTGTCGCTCTACAATAGAAGCATATTGAGCCATTGCCTCAACAGTATTGAAGTCTCTCAACTCGACTTCACATGCAATGTCAGGATTCATTCCTTCTATGTACCAGTTGATGGTAGCATTCAGAGTCTCTTCTTTACCAACACGGTTCAATGCTGTCTCCAAATTCTTATGGTATTCTTCGATGGAACGAGTACCTTGCTTGATTCTATTCAGCTTCTTCTCAAGCTCTCTCTCATAATGAACTAAAATGAAGCGACCTCTCATGACATCCTTCATCTCTTGCAATGTATCGATGGGTGTATATCGATCACGACATCTTCTTTCTTGCTGATGTTCCCACCATGAGGCTGCATAGCCTCTAGTCTCCAATGATGCAAGTTGAACCTTCTTTAACTCCAGAAAGTCATAACCTCAAAGATCTTGTTAACTTTTCTATCCCAGTCGAGGTACACATGAGAATTGTTTGTGTGTTATTTGTGTCTATTTTTTGTTATTGTTTTGTGTTGTGTTAGTTACGTTTTTATGTGTTTTTGTTCTTGTTTATGTGTCATTTTCGTGTTTGTGTTACGTAGGAGAAATTGATAAACGAATGGTGAATTAGGTCAAGAAGTGAAGAAGATTTGAAGGAATGAAGAAGATGTGAAGAAGAAGAAGAAGATTTCCGGAGTTTCTGCCAGCTCGAGCCAGCCACCGTTGGCGACCCAGCGCCCGTTGGGTCGCGATTCCAGAGCCGAATGCGGAGCTGAGCCAGCGACTGCTGGCTCCCAACCGGCGTTGGGCCTGCCGGATGGAAAGAAGAAAGTTACCTTGTTTGTCAAGGGTTTTGCTCGCTATATATATTAATCATCTTTGTAAACCCTAGAACACCTCTTGCACGAATTTTATTAGTTTTTAAAGCATTAAGTTTAGTTTAGATTTACTTTGGAGCTTCTGGGATTCAAGACATCAGAGATTCAATTCAAGATTTCGGTTTTTCGCTTTCAATTCCGTTCTTCGTTATTGTTTTTCAATTCATCGTTCTTGTTTATTTGTTTGAGGATCTCTTAATTATTGTTTCGTTTATTTGCTTAGGTTTAGTTTTTAATTAATTGCTTAAGTAGTTTTAATCGCTTTCACTTGTAGTTCTTTAATTCTAAAGTCTAGGATAGGTTTATTACTTTACTTGTTTATTGCTTTTGTTTCTCGCTTAGGTTTAATTGTTTTCTTTGCTTTCAATTCATAGTTTTAGGTTTACTTAATTAATCATGTCTTTATTTGCTTTATTCGTTATTGCTTTCATAGTTCTAGGATTTATTGCTTTCTATTATATTACATGCCTAGGTAGTTTTACTTGTTTTTCAGTATATTAGGTTTACTTGCTTTCTTTACTGCTTTCGTAGGACTTTAGAAAATCAACTCAAAATTCTATGTTTAGATTTAGGGTGTTTATTTCCTGCCGTGTGTGTTCTGCATGATTGATTCCCTACAAGACTTTCCTTTGAGATTCGACATGGGTTACCTTACTTGCTTGCTACTGTAGATCTCTTACTATTGGGAGCACGTTTACGTGACACAAATTTTGGCATCGTTGCCGGGGAAGTTTTAGGAATTAATTGTGTAGAGTTTATATAAAAAGATCGTTTTTAATTGTGGCTGATTTCAGTTTGTTTATTTCTTTCTCTCTTCGAATGTCTTTTCTCACTCCCGTTTTTCTTTGTGGTGTATGCTAGGTCGCCGAAGTCTCCAAAGACCCCTAACACCGTTGATAGGCAACATCAATCGCAAGAAGGTCATTCTAGCTGCAAGCTGGGAAGATAGTGTCGCAGACCTTAGTTTGAGACAGCTGTTCGAAGAAAAGATCGCGCGTATGGGAGATGTTGCTCGGCCCACGTTCAGGTCCACCACCTCTGCAATCGTTCTAGAGGCAGCAGTCAGAAACCACGAGCTGAAGCAGACGTTGCTGCCCTCCTACCACGGGATGGCGAATGAGGACGCTCTCACCTTCATCCGAGAGTACAGCTCGTCAGTTCAGAATTTCCCATTATGTACCATCACGGAGGACCAGCTGAAGATGAAGTGCTTTTCGCTCACTCTGAAAGATCGAGCCAAGATATGGCACATGTCCTTGCCCGCCAACTCACTCTCCATCTGGAAACAAGTCTGTGAAAAGGCGATCATGCTCAAATACTACCCTAACAAGAAGACTCAAGAAATTCGGGCCAAAATCATGAACTTTGCTCAAGCCGCAGACGAACCTTTCCACGAGGCGTGGGAGAGATTTCAGGAGCTCCTACAGCAGTGCCCCCACCATCAGATGGCCAATGAGATGCTATGGAAATTCTTCTACGATGGCTTGATTCAGACTTGCCAGTTCATGGTCGATAGCACTGCTGGAGGAAACACAACTGAGAAAACCGCGGAAGAACTCAAGGAGATATTCGAGACTTTGGCTTCGAGTTCATTGCAGAAGTCATTAAGGCCTCGGAAGGTGGATGCTAGCATTGTGAATACTGGTCTAGATTTGCAGAAACAGATGGCTGACATGATGAGGGAGCTTCAAGAGCTCAAGATGTCCCAAGCAACTCCTGCCCCTCAACCCAAGTTCGAACAAGAGCTTTGTGGAATTTGTGGAGACGGAGGGCACCCTACAGATTTATGCCCAAGAATGGCGGAGATGACTTTTGAGGCGGAGCCGATGTGTACGCTGCACAAGGATTCCCGCCACCACAAGCACCCCAACAAGGGTATGGTGGGCGGAATTTTCAAGGGCAAGGTCCGAACAAAAACTTTCAAAATCGACGCTCGAATCAGCAATTCGCTCCTAGGTATCCAAATCTGCAGCCATTCTATCAACAAGAGTCCTACCATTCACCTCCACAGGCGTAGTTCTATCAGCCACAGCCGCCCCAATCTTCTAATTAGCAACCGTACTCGGGGGCGTACAATTCAAGGAGCCAACCGTTTCAACAAACGCGTCCACAGGCTCCTCAATCTCTACTTCTACTTCCCCCTCCTCCACCTCAAAATGAAGCTCCTTCACCTGCTAACATTACTGATGAAGTTGCTTTGTTTATGCAGCAAACGAGGTTGCGATTTAAGAACCATGAGGCGACCATGAAGCGGATCGAGAATCAATTGGGCCAAATCTCGGGAACAGTGAACCAAATTGCCTAAGAGCATCAAACCGGGAAGATTTCGGGTCAAGGAATGCAACCACATCAAGTTAAGGCAATCATAGTGCTACAGATCGGAGAACTGAGCGATAACAAGGCGGACGGACCAAAATCCGGAAGGCTGCCAGTCATGCCCAGGACCCGCGGGATACCCAACACCCGCTGGGATTCTCCTATAGCCGGCCAGAGCATAGTACCCAGCGCACGTTGGGGACCCAACAAGCGTTGGGTACCTTCCACCTCAGCGGACTGCTTATCAAGGCCAGCGCCGGTTGGCTCCCTTGCGCCAGTTGGCTCCCGACATTAGGAAGACCAACAAATTCCTCAACCTTCCAACGTCACTCCTCCACTCGACGAAGTCGTTGATCCTTACATCCCACCAATTCCTTCTCGTTCAAAGTGCAAGTCAAACCAACAATTTGTGGACCTTTATAAGCTATTTTCAAAGGTAAATTTGAACCTTCCTTTCCTTGATTCACTTAAGAATACCCCTGGCTGTGTTAGGTTTTGCAAAGAATTGATGACAGAGAAGAAGAAGTTCTTTGGTGAGAATTTTGGGATGACTTCAAAGATTAAGAGTTAATTCGTGCACCAGCCTTTCCCGGTAAAGCAACGTGATCCAGGTAGTTTCAATATCAATCTTGCTTTTGGGAATGGTAAGGCATATTCTAGCATGCTTGATTTGGGAGCTGAAGTCAATCTTATGCCCTATTCTATTTTCCAACATTTAGGCCTAAAATTAACACCCACTACCATATATTTGCAATTTGCCGATAATTCTGTTAAACAACCTATGGGAGTGGTAGAGGACATTCTAGTCCGTCTAGGGAATTTCATTGTGCCTATGAATTTCGTGGTCTTAGATATTGGTGAGGTGCAAAACCCTAATCTTCTATTGGGAAGAGCTTTCATGGCAACCACTAACACAATAGTTGATGTGAAGAATGATTTAATTAAAATGTATGTATCAGGGGAAAATGTTTCAATGCCTATGCTGAATAATCGTGTTGTGCATGCGAATAATGTACCTAAAAATTGTTCATCTAGTAACACGATTGATGCCTTGGCCGAGATTTCTACTGTGTAGGATGAGCCGCTTTCGAAGGAGGATACAACAAAAGGTGAAGGTTTGGATGCGGTCGAAAGGAAGGAGCCTCAAGTGCAACTTAAGGAGAAATTGGAAGACGAGCAAGCATACAAGGGCACCTTGGATCCTTCAACACCAATGCAATTCATGAGATCTTTGGGGCTCAAAGTAATTTTTAGTAAGAATGATGTGACTACAAAGATGGAGCTTCTTGCACTAGTTCGGATGATTCGAGCGACAAAATAAAAGGCGAATGGAATTGATGATAAGACGATTATGTTGCTTGCGTTGAGAAATCATTTTGAAGCAACAAAGCCAACGAACTCCGTTCCAACGTCCGATCCACCATCTTGAAGACATAGGCGTCGCGCTAATGAATTTAACAAGCACTTAATGGGAGGCAGCCCATCATTTTAAATCCAAAAATATTCATTTTTCATAGATTATTTCATTTGTTTAAATTTTTCTTTGTTTTTCGTAAAGTAACAATTTCAACTGTCGGCCGCACCCAGCGCCGACTGGGTGGCCAGCGCGTGTTGCGGCGCCGAAGTCCGGGCTTCTGCTAGCTGCACCCAGCGCCAGCTGGGTGGCCAGCGCCTGTTGGGCAAGAGAACGATGATGACCTCGATAATGATGTGCAGTTCACCTTTTCTCCTCGCTTATGTTTTGTGTGCGTGTGTTTTTGTTTCTTTCTGTGTTCGTTTCTTTGTTTTCGTAGGTATTACGCTTGTTTTTATGTTTTGTGTCTGTGTTGCAGGTTGCGAGTTTTGAGGACATTTCGGAGGACTCAAGCTTGTTGCCAGCATTCGTCTTGTGTCGTGTTTTCGGTTCCTTCTTATCCCTTTTTCCTTACGCTTTAAACAATGTGGACATTGTTTACTTTAAGTGTGGGGGGATAAGCATTTTTTGTGTTTTTATTGGTTATATGTTATGTGAGTGTGTGTGTAAATCCTTAAAAATCCCACTTGACTTTCTTGTTTTAGAGTATCTATTTGATTGACTATGTCACATGAAAATTGTATCTTAAATTATGAAGTTGGTTTGTGGTATGAAGTAGATGATAATTGTGCTTTTTGAATGAAATACCAATGATAGTTGCAAATGGTATGTTTTGAGATTTCAAGTTAGGTCAAGCATGCGTAGGTCATTTCACTTTGATTAACTTGAATGATTGATTTTAGGTGTTTCGACTTTAGGCAAAACCTTGTGAGATTTGAGCCTTTAAAACTATGCATCCTACGTAGTTGATTTTTCTTTCTTGAGAGTTTTGCTCATGCATGCATTTACTTGTCTAGAATTTGCCTTGATACTCGGGAATGATATGCCACTAGTTTGCACAATTAGGAGATGATCTTAGGCCATCTTTCTTAGTCATTTTTCCCTATACACTAACTCGCTTTTCACATCACCATTGTTGTCCCCCTTTGAGCTTTTATTGAGCCTTTCTTTCTTGAACCGGATGATAGGGGGT
>JAOWBJ010052014.1:0-12697 GCA_028566335.1 Monarda citriodora
TACACATGAATACCTATGTATGTTTTAGTTAAAGATCTTACAAAGGTTTCCTAACATTTCCGAGAGATCCATGTGATGGCTTCCTATACCACACCATCCTTCCCTTCACCTCAAGATGGTTGTACAAGTCTCAATTAAACATAAGGGTGTTGAGTTGTCGAATAGCATCTCCATTTTATCATGAGTTCTCTTTATGTTTTTACACTGAAGTTGTTCTCGTCGTGTATGATTATACCCTTTTTAGTATTTTTAGTTTGAATTTGCACTGTCCTCTTCCCAACCACCCTGTCCTAGCCGCCCTCCTCATCATCTTCCGTGCGCCAACTCCTGATCGGTAGCGACCTCGAGGCTCGGCCTTCATGGTGAGTCTTGAGGGTCGTTACAATTTGGGCCAACGAATTTTGATACGAGGATTAGGAGGCGTGAGATTGAATCCTCTTTTTTTCGTCTCGTCACCGGTGGCCAACCAGAGTGGAGGGACAACTTGTTGATATCTATATTCAATAAGATGCAGTTCCCATATGATGATCCAGACGGGAGCATTCGCGTGAAGATGGCGAACGTACTCATGGCCAACTGTTTCTTACTGGGCCACGACACTCGGAAACCAATTGCTCAATAGTTATGGTACTTGATTGATGATGATGCCACGTTCGAGTCTTTTCCTTGGGGGCATACACCTACAAGTAGGTTTTTTAGGCACATTGGGCCGGGCTCTGGATATCACTTCTAGGGGCCCGCATGGGCACTCATGGTGTGGGCATTCGAGTTGATGGACGACCTCGGGGCGCACGTTGCTGTTCGGAACGGAGGACATGAAATTCCGAGGTGTTTGCTGTGGGATTTCTTATATAAGGAACTGCCCGTGACCGATCAGTTCGTTTTCGACCTATTCCAGCAGCATGACTTGAATATCAATCAGTTACAGCCCGAGGCGGGTGATATTTGCACGTAGTACTTCCTATCGGCACTTCTTCCTCAATCTCTACTAGTTATGTTTCAACATCCGATGGCAAAGTACCTCGACCCTTCCACCTCGTATTCATGTTGATCCTGTAGAGGAGGTCAAGGCCGAGGTGGTCGCACCACAACCCGAAAGACGGAGCACCCGGAGCAGTAGATTCACTGGGTCATTGGTGGATCATTTTGTTACCTCGTCCCACAGAACACGTCGTGGGCGGCAGACGGAGCAAAACCCACTCGGGGCCCGCATGTCTCGAGATGAGTTTGGAGAGCTGAGGGTTAATGCGCACTAAGAGGCGCAGGCCACGGATGATCGGAATGAAGACGCGGCAAGGAGGACCGAGCGAGGCCCATTGGGCCAAGGCGGTCATCATTTATGGGGCAGCTAATATGCCTAATGACGAGGAGCCACCTGAGATGCCCCCACCATTCGTCTAGCCGATATCCGAGTTTGAACGCCCTTTGGCGGGGACGGAGTCCGGATCCGAGCAACTGGAGTACATAGGTACACGGTATACATCCCTCCATATCTATTCTCACGCCGTTTTAGTCTCCGGGCAGGTAAACTATTATTCGACATTTCATTAATTTATATTTTATTTACTATAATTACGGAACGATAATTTAACTTATTATTTGCATCGTAGGAGACTCCTTCCGGTAGTGGCGGAACATCTCCCTCCTCACTGATTCCCCATTCCGGGACTCAGTATTTTCCACTCTACACCCCCGTTGTTTTAGTCTCCGGACAAGTAAAGCACATCACAAGTTAGTTGTCTCGTAGTTTCTAGTATATTACAATTATTGGGTCATGATAATATCAATTTCTTTTTTACACCTTAGGGGAATATATTCAGTAGCGGCGGCCCTCCACCATCACTGATGCCTCAGCTTGGGGCTTTGTTGGCCCGTAGCACTAATAAACACACGTAGAGGGGGTGAATACATGTGTAAGAGGTTTTATTCTCTTTTCACTTTTAAAAGCAGTATTAGAAAAACCCCTATAGTTTTTAGAAAATCGCTAAGTACAAATCTCAAGCGGCTACTTCACTGAAATCTCTTGGTGAAGTTTCTGCTAGATCAGAGTTCTTACGCGAGCGAAATTTGGTGAGCGAGTGCTAGTTTGAGAAAAACTCTTGCTTAAATAAATTTTGAGTTTGCTAAAGTGCTTGTGCTCGAATGCAGCGTATGATCAAAGCAATAATAAAGCAAAACGGAATTTAAAGCAATGCAGTAAATGACACTGGCGAGATTTATAGTGGTTCGGTGACAATCACCTACGTCCACTCTTCTTCCAACCTTGGAAGGAAACACACTAAACTCACAGATCTTCAGTCCTCTGTGTGGACAGTATCCAGAACTTCAGTCCTCTAGGTTGGGCAGTACACGGATCTTAAGTCCTTCGGTTAGACAGCCAAGCGACTAAGGTCCTGCTTGTGGATTGTTACAGGGGTGTTGTAAAATACAACGACTTCTCTAATTACAAGATAACCCTATGACAAGATGTACAAAGGATAAGATAGGGTTATCTTCTTCTCAGATGTTCGAGTATGAACAAGAACACCCAAGGTAGAGGAAACTGCTACTTAGAACAATTGAGGTTCTAAGGAACTTAACTAACAACTCTAGACTCTAAAGAATTTTTCCGAGTTCTTACTAGAGTTGTAAGATTTTACAAGTAAAAGACTCTTGGAAATTTCAGCAGTATTCCGGCTTTGTTTGCGCAAGTTGAGTTATTGAGTTCTAAAACTTCAGCAATATTTATAGGAGACAATCCCGATGTGGCTGTTATAGAGAGTCACATCTTCAACGTCTATTTCCTCGTAATTCCTTGAAATCTGCTCATTCTGTAAGGAATGTTGCAGATTTGTCGAGATTCTGCAGAGTCAAATGTGTACGTGAATCTTCTTAATTGATCTTCAGTGGACTTGCAGAGCGGTTGGCAAATCCCGTGTGTCCATCTGTCAATTAGACTCTCACTTCCATAAATGAAGTCTGTTTCTTCTGGATTTGTATTCAGCGCTGGACATCGCTTGGGATAAGATTGAAATAGCGGTCGCTTGTCTTTCTCGAGCGGTCTTGCTTGTTAGATGAACATCGCTCGAAGAAACGTTGCTTTGGTTCTTCGCTTGTCAAGACCTCTTGAAGATATCTTCTTGAGAAGAACTTCGCTTGAAGAACTTTGCTAGGCAGATCTTTATAGCGTATAGTTGGCTCAATTGACAGCTTCAAGAACTCCGCTTGGCCAAAACCTCTAGCGAAAATTCGCTAGGTCTTCAAACTTTGCTTGGTAGAAATACACTTGAAGAAAATTTAAGCTCTTTAACAACTGAGCTTTTCTAGTTACATCAAAAATGTTACAAGTGTTTTTCATCTAGGGGAGTTTTTTTTACAAGACTTACATGAATAAATTAGCTAAAGGAACTTTGGTATAATCAAGACAAATAATGAATTTTATTAAAATTTTCCCTTAACTAAATATTCTAACAGGCTCCGTATGACCCTGCCTACACCCCAGGCGATTCCTATTTTGGGCAGGTAAAACACAACACGAGTTACTTTCTAAGCTTGAAATTTTCATTATGCACTAATTCATTTTCACTAATTTTGATTAATCATTTACCATGTAGGGAACAACTTGCAGTAGTGAAGGCGCTTCTTCATCGGTGATGCCCAGTTTGGGGCTCAATATTTCCCTTCGGGCTCATTCATGTCCGGTCCCGGGACACAACTCGTGCCAACGGGATGTATGCCTACGAACAGGCCACTTACTCCCTTTCGGAGTATATGCTCGCACTGCATACTCCAATCACTCCTAATTATCCAAAGTCTCTCACTAATCCAAGCTCTGCCACCAATCCAAACTCTCTCACAAGTCAAAATTCTTCCTCCAGTCCAACTTCTACCACAAATCCAAAGCTTCCCTCTCATCCAAATTCTCCCTCTATTCCAACCTCTCCCTCTATTCCAAACTCTCCGACTAGTTCCTGAGTGCGAAGTTTGCCTCGTTCGTAAGGGACCTCCTCAACCTAGTGTCCTAGACTGCCGACGCGGGGTCGGAGGTGATGATCCCACGCTACGCGAGGACAGTGGCTGCACATCTACAGTCACTGCCATTACTCACCGAGTTGGCTCGTGCTTCGGTGCCACTGACTGTTGATGCGATCCGAGCGTGTAGTGCGGATCAAGATCCGCAAATGGAGAGGCCCTTCCTCGCACTGGGCCCTGTGTCCCCGGCACCGTTGACCGAAGAGGACGGAGAAGATGCTGTGGGAGAGGAGCGCCTCCATCTCCTAAAGACAAAGAGTCTTCTCCGGCAAAGGAGCCGTAGCAGCTGGAGCATAATCCGGAGACCACAACTTCGGTTGCGCATGAGGAAGTCCATACCGAACAACCAAGGAATACCGAGGGAACATGGGGTGCTAATACTGAAGTATGATCACTCCCCTTCTTTTCCTTTTATAGTTTAGGCGTGTTAAATTTGTACTCCGGCCTCGAAGCCCTCCTTGTGTATTTTTGCCGTTATGAAATGAAGAAAACTTCGTACTTCAATTTGCGCCATTTACGCTTTGATGTCCTGCTTTTAATTTCTGTAGCCTACTGCTTCGTTTCCTGTAAATTGGGATGCTGAACTGAAAGAGTTGCTCTGTATTCTTAACTCTAAGGAATTAGAGATTCTGCACTGGAAGAAGCTTTACTCTTCGGCATTGGACGAAGCGGAAAGCCAAGCTCGTGCTGATCAGATCAAGTATGATGAAGTGCTTGCTCAAACTGTTGAATTGAAGACCACTCTCACGGACCTGAAGGCCGAATTCAAACTGACGAAGGAGAAAAAAAGGAATACGAAGAGATCATCCGCAGTGCTAAAGGGATAACCATCAGCGGTGTAGAGGATCAAATATGGAAGATCTGGCAACGTAGTCATGAGGTGAAGAGGCAATATGGCCTTTGGAGCAATGAATACCGATCTGAAATAGATGTTATCCATCAGCTTGCAGGGATATATAAGATTGTCCTTGTTCGGCATCCAAACTTGAAAAAAGTCTTGGAAGACGTTCCGGTTCTGAAGTCTGCTACTATCTGTTGGCAACCGGAGCCTACAGACCAGGATCGGCGGGAAGACATGGCCCTCCTGCGTGGCAGGGGGTCTGAGTCAAAAAGCCGCAGAAAGAAGCCTATAGGTTTGACTTCCCGAAGTGGCAATGCCAGAGGGACCAGAGTGGGGAGTGAGTCTTTTAACTTAGATGCATTCTTGCGAGCCAAAAAGCCTTCAGACTTTGCTAGTAACTGGTTGCATTCTAGTAAGCGAAAGGACCGTGCACCATAGTCATGTAACAGATAGAAATATATGTACATAATTTATTCGTACTTAATAAAATGATTCTGCATTGTTGTTGTGAATTTATCAAAGCTTATTTACATAATTGTGTTTAAATTTTGTCTTCAGCTTTGATTAGGTGTGGAACCTTTTATACCGGAATAGATTGTGTCCTTATTTGGCGAGTTTTATCGCTAGGATTGGAATTCCTTACGCGCGCATGGTATATGCACTTCGTTATGACAGAGTGCTTAGTTAGTAAACCTTGACAAGTCTTTACCTTCTAAAGAAGATTTTGACTTTAGTGTCTTCGGTATTGCTCAATAAGGGGGCCAGCCTTTTGATGAAGTTCATACAGAAGTGATCTGCACAAAATCTTCCTTGCCTCGAGCTCATCGTCTGGCAACTGCCCTTTATCTAGATATTCGAGTATGGGGGTCATCCAGTTCGTAGAAGCTGTGACCATTTGCACTTCGGTAGTAGCATCAATGCTGCTGTGCTGTAATTCCTCCACCTTTGAACTTTGTGACGAAGCTAGCTTACTCAAAATATCTGCTCGTCTGTTCTGTGCCCTTGGGATGCGATCTATATGGAAGTACGAAAAGCTTTGCTGGAGATTTCGTACTTTTTCCAAATATTTTTTTCATTTTTTCTCCTCGTGGTTTGCTTGAGCCGATTATGTCACCCACTACAACTTGTGAATCACTGTGGATCTTGATATATTGGACATTGAGGCTTTGAGCTAGTCGACGTCCGGCAAGGAGTGCTTCATACTCCACTTCGTTATTTGAAGTGGGGAACTTATACCGGAATGAATAGCTCACTTCGTGCCCGTCCGGTGCAATCAGCAGTATACCAGCTCCACTTCTAGTTTTGCCGGATGCTCCGTCCACATACCATATCCAACAATTTTGGGGTTCCTCTTTAGGAGCTTCATGTGCTTTTTCGGCCGTTTCGGTATCTGCCAGAGAGACTTGATCAAATTTGGCCTCGACTAGGAAATCGGCCAGGGCTTGCCCTTTTATTGCTTTCCGGGCTAGATACTCGATGGAATGCTCTCCTAATTCTATTCCCCACTTTGCTATTCTTTCTGATGCCTCGAGTTTAGTCAATACTTGCCATTGTGGAAGGTCCGTGAGGACTTGTATTGTGTGAGCATAGAAGTATGGTCATAGTCTTCTTGCCGCATTCACTAAGGCCAACGCAATCTTTTCTAAAGGCTGATACCGAGTTTCTGGACCTCTGAGTGCTCGGCTTATGAAGTAGATCGGATGTTGTCGCCGACCGTCATCTCGTACAAGTACTGCACCGACCCTCTCACCCGAAACTGCTAGATACAATGAGAGAGCTTCGGCTTCCTTTGGTACGGAGAGAGTAGGGAGTTCGGCGAAATACCTTTTGAGCTCGCCAAATGCTTTTCTTTTCGCTTCTCCCCATTCGAACTTTGGGGCCTTCTTCAATATTTTGAAGAAAGGTAGTTGCTTCTCCGCTGCTTGAGAAAGAAAGCGGTTTAATGCAGCTAGACATCCGGTTAGTCGTTGCACATCGTGTACAGAGTTCGGCATTGCCGTGTCTTGAACGACTTGGACTTTGGCCAGATTGGCCTTGAGTCCTTCTTTGGATACCCAACACCCCAAGAATTTTCCAGAATCCACCAAGAACGTGCATTTTTGGGGAGTTTAAGGTTGGACTGCCGAAGTATGTCGAGTGTTGTTCGTAGATCGTCCACACATTTGGAAATGCTTTTGCTCTTGACAACGATATCGTCGATGTATACTTCTATATTTTTGCCGATGTGATGCCGAAAGAGTTTATCCACCATCCTTTGGTATGTGGCTCCAGCATTTTTTAGTCCGAACATCATCTTTTTATAAGCAAATATGTTGAAGTCAGTAATGAATGCAGTTTTTGAAGCATCCTCTTCATTCATTAACACTTGGTGATAACCTTTATAAAGATCAAGAAAATAAAAAATTTCGAAGCCGACTAAGGCTTCAATTTTTTTTATCTATGTTGGGGAGTGGGTAATAATCTTTTGGACATTGCTTGTTTTGATCAGTATAATCTATGCACATCTGCCACCCCCTCTTTTTTCTTGATCATGACCGGATTGGCTATCCACGTTGGATACTTCACTTCGAAAATGACTCTGGCATTTAGCAGTTGACGGACTTCGTCACGGAAGACTTGATTTCGTTCTGCCGCGAATAGTCTTTGCTTTTGTCTGATCGGCCAGACTAAGGAATCAATGTTCAAGCGGTGTGTGATTAAGTCCGGAGACACTCCCGTCATATCCAGCGGAGACCATGCAAAGACGTCTTGGTAGGCCCTGAGGAGTTGGATTATTTGATTTTGGAAGTGAGTTATTCCGGAAAATCCGACCTTGACTGTCCGGGTAGGATCGTCTTCGTATAGTTGTACTTCCATGGAGTTCGGTCCCGGCTGTATCTCATTCAACTCCTCAGGCTGTTGTGGTTGCTATGCCTGATAGTGCCGAACAGAGGGTTCGGCTTTTTTAAGGGCAATGTGCATGCACTCCTTCGCCCTCTTTTGGTCTCCTCGGATGATTGCGATTCCTCCATTGGTGGGAATTTTGACCATCAGGTAGTATGTGGAACATACCGCCCGGACTGCGTTAAGCCAATCTCGTCCGAGGATGATGTTGTACGGAGATCGAGCTTTCACTACGAAAAACTCGATGACCATAGTGGAACTTGTGGGTGCCTTCCCGACAGTGACGGGAAGACTGATAACTCCCTCCGGGCAAGTGTCTTCTTGCGCGAAGCTTTTCAGGGAGAGTGGGGCCGGATTCATTCTGGCTGGATCAATCTCCAGCTTGTCAAAGCATTCTTTAAAAAGAATGCTGACCGAAGCCCCAGTATCCACAAAAACTCTGTGGATCAGCTTGTTCGCCACTCAGCTTGGATGACGATGGCGTCTTAGGGCGGCGAAATAGCCGGTACCGGATCAGCATCAGATAAAGTGATGACTTCCTCCTTTTTTAGGCGCTTGTGAGTCGGCTCTTCTCGGTTAAAGCTCCGGGACTCCACCTTGATGGACGAATTCGTCTTCCCACCTGGGAGGGCGTCAATCGTCTGGATGACTCCATCATAATGGAGTTCATCATTATCCCCTTCAGGATCCTGCTGCTTCTATTTTTTGTCGTTAGGGGAGCGCAGCTTGTCTTCCCCTGTCTCTTCTTTCCGGCTTGTTGATGCCGGTCTTGGTACTTCTTCAATACTCCTGCCTTGACGAGAGCATCGATGTCGGCTGCTAAGTTACGCGTTCTTCCGTATCATGACCATGGTCTTCATGGAAGAAGCAGTACTTCTCTTGGTTCCAGCGTGCCGCGGACTTCGTCATCAGCTTGGGCTTCTCGAACATCTCCGGATGAAGTTCGAGGATTTCAACCATTGGCTTCGTCAAGGGCGCATATTGAGGCTGGGGCTGGGGCTGAGGCCTTTCCAGATTGGGACGAGGTCCTAATCGGGATTGTATCGGAGTCCATTGCAGTCGGTCAAAGGCACTCCGGACCGGACGCCCCTGGTCGCCACGATCCTCGGATTTTTTCTTGTCACACCGGACTGTATTGTCCAGGTGGTTCTCTTCTTTCTGTTCACCTCGTCAGCACGGGCGAACTGATCCGCAACGGCCCACATCTCTTGTGTGGTTTGCTGATTATTTTTCACGAGCTCTTTGTAAAGAGCTCCTGGCAAAATTCAATTCTGGAATGCCGAAATCACAAGTAGATCGTTAACATCGTCCACTTGGAGACACTCCTGGTTGAATCGCGTCATGAGTCGCCGATCTTCTCGTCGCGACCTTGACGGATTGAGAGTAGTTGTGCCGAAGTTGCTCGGGCTTCGGCTCTCTGGAAAAACCTTCTATGGAAGGCGTTCATTAGATCACCATATGATCTGATACTGCCATGGGGCAGACTATCAAACCATCTCCTCGCGTTCCCGATGAGCAATTCTGGGAACAACTTGCACATGTGGACCTCATTGAGGCCCTGGTTGGCCGTATTATACTGAAATCGGCCAAGAAAGTCGTGCGGGTCCACTAGTCCGTCATAGGTGAACAGGGAGACTTTGTAGTTGCCAGGGAGAGGAGTCCGGAGTATGTCCTCTGAATAAAGTGTACAGAGTGCACCGTACATGGCGAATCCGTCATTCCGGACCGCGGGAATATGATTGAGCGGCGGAGTGCGGTTTCGCTCGTTTTGTGCACTTCGGTGGTGGGAAGCGCGCTCACTCCGGTGACCGTCATGCCTCGAGTGGTGGAGGAGGCTTCGGTCTCTCTGTTGTGGTTGCGGGGAGGAGTTCGTCCCCTTCCATGGCTGGGCGGAGTAGGTCCCCTTTCGTGATTGCGGGGAGTAGTCGGTCCCCGTTTTGAATTATGAGACGGATTCTACCCCCTACACAGGAACTCCAGGAATTCGGCCTGCTTCTCCTCAAGGAAACGCCGAACAACCTCATTGAGATTGGGCTGTTCAGTCTGATGACTCCGAGTCGGACCGGTCCTGTCTTGAGTACTGGGAGTGGGAGCTCTGTTATCGTTGACAGGCTCCTTTCCCGGCCTGCGACTGGGACTTGTTCCATCGTTGCGATTTTGGTTGTTGCGCGTATTGCGGGTGTTGTAAGTTCTTCGCGTTCCAGCCATCTTTTACTAGCAACAGAAAAATTTCGCACGTCACAAAAATTTGTATTTCCCACAGGCGGCGCCAGTGATCGGGTACAAATTTTTGGGTGAGTAATTAATGACTAAATTTAAGGAACACAAGGAATTACGTGGTTCGATTTACTATGTAAATCTACGTCCACGAGAAAAAAAGGAGTTCTCGTGTATTCGCTTGGAGTGCAGGTTACTAGTGAAGAGATTCTAAAGTAACTAGCTATCAAATGTGCTATTTATGCATATGGATATGCTAGGTTTGGGCTCGCAGGCCCAGTAGGGTGATGTGCAACTGCTTCAGAGCAGTTGTTGGTGGTTGAGATCGTGAGTGGTGATCGTGTTGGTGCACGTCACCGTTGTATAACCGCTAGTTGTACACATAGTGGAAAAGTTACAAGTGTGTCGCTGTGTACCTCACTCCGGCGTAGCCGAAGTGTTTGGTACTGCGTTACTCATATCCGAGCCGAAGTGATCTGGTTGACTTATCTTGTACTGGGGAAGCCACTGGGCCGGAGTGAGTTGTGAACTTGATTTTGTTTGTGAGTTCCGGACCGGAGTGTATTACCGAACTGCGATCGTAATGGGTTGGACCAATTCTCTCGAACCTATGTTATTAATGGGCCAAATCAACTGGGCTTCTCTATTGGGCTCAAGAATTTTGGGCATATTCCATCAGTTCAATATCAAAGGGAAAAATTAAAATATAATTGTAATGTGCCCCATACACGAGACAAAATGATTTATTCAAATTGCTTGAATTTATTGAACTCTGAACTCATACTGTCTTAACATCCTCATTCGATAAGGGATGTCTTTCTTCCATCATCCATAATTCAAAACAATAATGATTTTTTTACGGTCATAATATGATTGATTACAATTTTGTATTCTTTATACTTCTGTCCCGTAATATTAGATACTATTATTTTTGATACCTATATTTAGATTATGCGAGATAAAGAAATTTGAGAGACATTCGTCACCACTTATTCTCTTCTTTCTAAGAAAACAAGACAATCGAACGGGACGTGCGAATAAGGAAACAAAGACAATTCTTACGGAATAGATGAAGTATATACTATATACTACTATAATTTAAAATTTTAAAAATTAATAATTAAAATCAATGATTAAATGCTTTCAAGAAATTATTCTTAATTACTTTTAAATTGAATTTAAAATTAACTTTCTCCCTAAGAATTAGATTTTTTCTCAAATTAAAAAGTAAATGGTTATCTTATGGAAAATACTTAGGGTGTGTTTGGTATCCATATACGTATATCAGGTATGGGTATCAAAATGGTTGATACCCATACCATGTGTTTGGTATATCAGTATATAGATATCAAAATGATATCTTTGATATACCCATATCTCTATTTTCTCTATTTCTCATATACGAAAAAAACCACCGGTATCGCTCTTCTTCTCCCTCCTCTTCTTCTCAAATTCGTCCTTTTCCTCTTCTTCTCAAATTCATCTTCTTCTCAAATTCTTCTCTTTTTCTCCTCTCCCTCCCAGACCGTCGATCCCTTTCTCCGACTCTTTCACGTCATACGTCACCCCAGCCCCGGGCCGCCGGTAATTTTCTGTGTTTCAGGTTTTTATTCATTTACCCTTCTCTTTCTGTAAACAATTTTTTCATACTGCAATTGTTTGAAAATTGCCTGCACTTTGTCACTTTCTCTTGCTCTCCGGTAGCCTAATCGCCACTGCTGGTGGAAATTTTGTAAAAATATGGAATGCGATTGCGGAGGGAAGTTGCTGTATTAATTGTAAAATAATTGAATAGACGCAACGGGTAGAGAAACAAATGCACTGACATGAAAATAATCATATCATGTTCTATAATTTAATAACTCACTTTTTTTTATTTTTACTTATATATGCAAACGCAAACCAAAACAAAAAGTTTCGTAATAATATATTAAATGGCTAAAGTTGCAAGAGTGTTGCGTTATATGATACTAGCAAGGTGCCCGCGCGTTGCAGCGGAATCGAAAATAAATTGTGTTTGTTTCGAGGCGTCGTCGCCGACCTCCTATCCCTCCCTATGCCAACGGTCGCCGTCACCGGCTATGCCGCGGTGGCGGGACTGATTATGTCGATTAACCACGACTACATTGTGATGACGTCATAGAGGAGTGAGAGGAATACATGTGCACTTTTTATTTTTTGGGAAGTGAAAGACAATTCGATTATTTTATATATGTATAAATTTTTATTTTAGGGGATAGATAATTATTGCATAGTAATATATAGTAATATAGATAAATGTCTAGTTTCACTTTCGGTATGCATTTATTATTTTTATAAATTATTTGAGTTTCGTATATGAATTGTTAGTGAAAATCATTAATGATTTGACAAAAGTTTTAAAATTATAAAAGAGCAACGCATGAAGAAAGACATACATTAAAATCCTTCCCATTAATTACAAACACTGGTTTTATAGGACAGTGCAACAATTGAAGATTCACAAGAGTAAGAACAAAGAGAAATAACCAACTTTTGCAACAGTACAATGAATCACAAGCAATTTGATTTCTTTTTGGTACAAGTCATGGTTAGACGGAAAAAAATACATATCGATGTCCAAAAAATAGAAAACCTCAACATCTACTTCATTCTATTTTACAAAAGTTATCAACAAATTACACCTAAATCTCGTAATAATTTAACAAACTATGGAGCCCAGAAAATCCTAGTAATAAGCTATTAAACCATCGACCCACCCACAGA
>JAOWBJ010052015.1:0-10392 GCA_028566335.1 Monarda citriodora
TACCTCCATCCCCTGCTATTGTGCCCCATTTTTATTTCGGTCCGTCCCACCCTATTGTTCCCCTTTCCTAAAATGGAAAAGAATTTGTGGTCATAATTAATTCACTTTCCTTACAATTTTTTTTTTTGAAAGGCAAACAAAGGGGGGTGTATTAATAATAAAAAGGCTTGTTAACCAAAATAGTTAACGAAACCAGAAGTTACAGCAGAAAATTACAGTAGTTGAAGCTACACCAATCATTCCAACTAATATGGGGCAGATTTGATCTGCTATTAAACCAAAGAAAACTTAGGGATTTTATTTCGCCAAGGAGATTATCCGATGGAAGGCGGCGATCGTTGAAGATGACGTCGTTCCTGAGGTTCCAAATAGTCCATATGGAGACATAGGCTATGAATTGGACCAGTTTTTTCCATTTTTTACTACCCCTTTGCCTCTTGTGGATTGTGAGCAGGTCGATGTCTTCCAAAAAGATAATCGGGCTGATCCGGCACCACCTAGAAATATCTTCCCAAACTTTGTTCGAAAAGGAGCATGTACCAAGTAAGTGTGTTGCTGTCTCCTCCGATTGTTGGCAAAACGGGCAAAGTGAGTTGGAGGTGGAAATACCTCTAGAGATGAGATTTGAGGCAGTGGCAAGGCCCTTATGCAGAATACGCCAGGCTAGGAAATTGACTTTCAAAGGCAACCAATTATTCCATTCGAAGGCTTTTGGTTCGGGGCACTGAGCATTCTCAATATGTCGACGAAGGCTCTGAGTGGTGTAGAGGCCTGATGGTGTGAGTCTCTATTTCCAAACAAGACCGAGAGAATCTGCATGGGTGGGGATGGTGGCGTAAAAGAGATCATGCAAGTCAATGTCTGATTGATGGAGATCCCGATCAATATTTGCGATTTGTTTCCACGGACTCGCGAGAGAGGATTTGGGTATCGGGGAGGGGTTTCGAGGATTATGGTGGATAGTGCGAATGATTTTACACCAGAGGCTATTTTTATCCGTTTTCAATCGCCACCACCACTTAACAAGCATGGCGATGTTGAGGGACTGAAGACTACCAAAGCCGAGCCCGCCATTTTCTTTAGAGGTTGTGAAGTGGCACCACGCGATCCACTTCATTCTTGAATGTTTGGTTGTGTCACCCCAGAAGAAGATTTTCCTAATCCTCTCCAATGACTTGATGACGCTTAGAGGGGCCTTGAATAAGGAGAAGTAATATGTGGGCATAGAGTTGAGTACCGACTTAAGCAAGGTGATTCGACCTCCGAAAGAAGTTGTCCTTGCTGTCCAATGTGAGAGTTTAGATCTGAAAGTATCCAGGACCGGTTGCCAATTCTTCGTAAGGTTCATGTTACTTCCAATAGGGAGACCGAGGTGGGTGAAGGGGAGTGAGCCCCTAGTACAGCCAAGCAAGTCTGCCAACAGTTGAGTTTGATGATTCTCCACTCCAATGCCATATATACTACTTTTCGCATGATTCACCTTGAGTCCAGAAGTGACAAAAATGCATCTTAAGATGCGTTTAAGGTTTAGTGCATTTTCCAGTGACCATTTCCCGATGAATAATACGTCGTCAGCATATACGAAATGAGACAAAGGCAGTGAGGGGGATCCAAGGACGATACCTTTGTAAAGACCGGAGTTACTGGCTTGTTTCATTACGCAGGAGAGGGCCTGCATAGCTAAGATGAAAAGGAATGGAGAGAGGGGGTCGCCTTGTCTTAAGCCTCTAGAGCAAGAGAACTCGGGAGTGGTTGAGCCGTTGACGAGAACCGAGGCTTTTGCAGATTGGACGATGAACATAATCCAGTTCCTCCATTTCTGTGGGAAGTTCATTTGGATGAGCATGGAATCCAAGAAAGCCCAGCTGACGGTATCGAAGGCCTTTTCGATATCCACTTTGTATAGAAACGCCTCCTGTTTTTTCTTTTTGAGCCAAGGGATGAGCTCGTTTATGGCTAGAGGTCCGTCGAGTATGCTTCGTCCGGCAATAAAGGCTGTTTGCTTCTCCGTGATGAGTTTGGCCATCAAAGGTTTCAACCTGCTAAGAAGAACTTTAGAGATAATCTTGCTGATGATGCCAATCAAACTAATAGGTCGGAAGTCTCCAAGGCTCCCTGGATTTTTCCCTTTTGGAATGAGGGCAATGAAAGAAGAGCAACACCCAGGATTGAGAACCTCGTCCTCGTGGAATCTGTTCATAGTGTCCAGAAGGTCCCCTTTTAGCTTACTCCAGAATTTCACAATGAAGTTCATGTTGATACCATCGGGTCCGGGGGCCCGATTGTTATCGCAATTTTGGACTGCCGCTTTAATTTCTTCGAGAGAGAACGGTTTGATGAGATCAAGGCCATCTTCCGGACTGAGTTGTTGGAGGTTTGGACAGGTTAGGGTGGGTTTGTTGGAGGTTGGTTCGGTAAACTTGGATACGAAGAATTCGAAAATGCGATCCTTGATCAGTGAAGGGTTTGATATCCATGAGTTACCCTCTCTTATCCCGTGGATACGTTTACTGCTCACATTAGCATTGATGATGCTGTGAAAGAACTTTGTATTCTCGTCCCCGGCTTTTGCCCAACGCAGTCTTGACTTTTGCTTCAAATCCTTTAGGTGGGCGTGTTCTTGGTTATGGATGAGGAGCCTGCATGAGTTCCTCAATGCTAATTCTGCTTCTGTTAGATCACGTGTCTCTGCCTGGATATCTAGGGTCTGGAGCATGATCCTTCTGGAGTTGATTTCCTGGGATTGGTTTAATTTGTAGTTTGAAACCCAATTCTTCAATCGGTTTTTTATCCACTTGAGCTTTACTTGGAGGCCTAGGTCTGCTGTCCCCTCAAACTTGAATTCATCCATCCATTTTTCAATTTGAGATTTTGCACCAGGGATGTCCAACCAACTGTTGAATATCCGTGTGGGACGTCTTCCGAAATCCACTTGCAATGTAGATAGCAAGATCGGGCAGTGATCGGAGGCCGTGTTGGATAGGATAATAACTGAAGCCTCCGGCCATGCATCGTGGAAGTCCCTGCAAACTAGATATCTGTCTAGTTTACTCATGCTCATGCCACTATCTGCAATATACGTAAACTTGCGGCCCGCTGCATTGTACTCCAAGAGATCAGCTTCCTGGATGAAGCTGTTAAAATGAGCTGCGTTTATTTGCGAGAAATCCGAGCGAATACGTTCCTCCGAGTTTCGGACTTCATTAAAATCTCCGAAGAATAACCACCAACCTGGCTTTGATCTCTTTAGATTGAGGAGGAGTGCCCACAAGATTTTCCTTTCGGCAATATCATTCGGTGCATACACGTTCACGAGGTTAATCGGTGTGTTTGAGGATATGAGGATCCCGGTCGTAAGTAGGTAGTTTCTGTGGAGTTGTGTTGAGTCGATGCGGAGAAATGTTGGGTCCCAAATCGAGGCCAGACCTCCCGAACGGCCAAGAGAATTTACTACTGAGCATTTAAATATAGAGCTGCCCCAGAAGTTGCCGGCATATTTGTTGAAGTCAGCGGTGAATTTCGTTTCTTGAATGGCAAGGAAGTGCACTCCGTGTGAGGTGACCAGACCACGAATCCATTCGGCTTTGTTCGAGCCATGTGCTCCGCGAACATTTATTGAGAGAATATTCATTGGGGGTTGATTGTGCTCCTTTCACCAGCTATTGCCTCAGCAATGATATTCCTGACATTTCCTAGGTTAAAACCTAGGCTGTTACCCACCTCAATTGTCTGGTCTATTTCTTCTTCAATGGTAGGGTCAGAGGTTGTAGATGGTTGAGGAAGGATCGTTTCGGGAATCATGGTGGATGCAGTTGGTGTGGATCCAAACGTTTGCATGGGAATGTTGGGTGGAGTAGGGTTTGTGGGGGTCGTCTCGGGAAGGAGTTCTGGGGTGGAGTGTTGCATGGGGAGGCGGGAGGAGGGTGGGGAGTTAAGGTCCAGGCTGGAGGAAGAGGAGGATGAGGGGAATATAGTAGGGCTTCTCGAACGGCGAGAGCGTTTCCTTGATCTCCGCTCATTAATGGGGGGGGCGGCAGTTTGAAATTTGAAAGTGGGGAGGTGAGTAAATGAGGGAGGGAATGATCCTAGGGAAACGAAATGGTTTCCCTGAGAATCTAAATGCCCATGCAGCGCATTGAATGAGGGAGAGTTTGTCGAGGTGGTTTGTTGGACGGGGTCTGTTGGGGTTTTGGATTGGTTAACCGGGGGATGGAGGCCGGAAAGGGGAGGAGTGTGATCGGGAGTTGGAGAGCTGTTGCTGGGGGTAGGCATGGTGGGGGGGATGAGCCAAGGAAGAGAGATAGGAGGGGAGGTGGATTCTGAGACACGAATCTGATATAGTTTATCATTCCAGGATATGGAGATGATCTCATCTATGATTGGCCGGAGAGAGGGGACCAGGCAACACAGAGACGGGAACGGGTCTCCAAATGATTCTGAGAGTAAGGGTTCCATGAGGATTCTCCCATATGTTTCTGCGACTTTGATGTAGAGGCTATGTGACCGGAGCAATAAGGGGATGCCGGAAAATTGTAGGTTAATAATGCGGCCATGGTCGAAATGTTGTCCAGACCATAGTTGGGAGGAGGAGATGTGGGGGGAGAGGGATGAGGTGCAGATTTCTGTGAAGGAGAGTGCTTCATCTTTGGAAGGAAAGGTGACCATGAAGTGTAAACCCCCAACGTGGTGAAGGGAGGCAGAGGGGTAGGTGCCGGAGGAAAAGGAGGTTTGAACGGGAATGTAAGATTCTAACCCTTTTAGACTGATCAAGACTGCTTTATCGAGAATTTTTTCCGGGATTGTGGCAGCGGGACCCTCATAAGTGATCAGGGGTTTTGTGACCAGAGACCACCTCCTTATATGTAGGTTTTGATGAGTTTGGTGTGATAGGTTTGGAGGTTTTGAAGGTTGAAGGTGGGGGTTTATTTGGGTTGTTTTGGGAGGGATGGTGGTAATGGGGAGGGAGGGGAATTCTCTTATGGTTGCGGTCATACCTGGCTAGAGAGATGGAAAGGGGCTTGCCTTTTATCGTTGCCTGCTGAATCTCCATGAAAATAGCTCCAGATCCATCCTTATCCTCAACACGAACAAATCCGAAGCATCGACCTCTTATGTCCTTTTTCGATGCTACGTAGGCATCACGGATTGGAGCAATGTCTTGGAAGGCTTTCCACAACACCCTGCTCGTGGTGTCCTCCGGCAGATTCCCGACAAAGAAGGTGAGGACTTGTGGAGATTTCCGGTGGTATTCGCCATTTCTCTTCCGATGGTGCACTTGGTGCCAGTCTCTGTCACTCGCCATATGGTTTAATATTATTACTTTCCTTACAATTAATTACCACCACACATCTTTCCTTTCTTGATTTTTGTTCCAAAACAAAATGGAAACAATAGTGGGGGATGGAAGTAGTTACATCTACTATTTTCATTTAATTTTGATTTTACACATCTTACACTCGTAACATATTATGCGGAATCACATTTAGACCAAAATCGTCTACTAGTTATCATAATGTTATACACCGTATATAACTTATAAACATATGTATTTATATTGTTTTATTAAGTAAAATAAGTATAACTATTTATACTACTATATAATAATTATTCACTCCTATAAATAGAAATATTAACATTTTGTTATATACGAAATGTTCAAAATACCTTTGTTTTTTTATTAAAAATGGAAAGTGATGCACAGTACAGATCCAGCTTTATGCGGAATCACATTTAGAGCAAAATCGTCTACTAGTTATCATAATGTTATACACCGTATATAACTTATAAACATATGTATTTATATTATTTTATTAAGTGAAATAAGTATATCTATTTATACTACTATATAATAATTATTCACCCCTATAAATAGAAATGTTAACATTTTGTTACATGCGAAATGTCCAAAATACCTCCGCTTTTTACTAAAAATGGAAAGTGATGCACAGTACAGATCCGGCTTCGATTCATGTCTGGTGCATTTATTTTTTCTTTTTTAATTCTACTTCTGGCTTACTATTACTCTTACAGGCCAATAGCTATTTTAAATTTGCTTAATAAATTCATTCATATTCCAACACAAACACAATTTATATTTAATTCTTCTCGCCGCAATGCGCGGGCAATACGCTAGTACTACTATATAATATTTATCTACCCCTGTAAATGGAAATGTTAACGTTTTGTCACATGCTAAATGTTCAAAATGCCCTCAAAATTTACAAAAATAGAAGTGTTAACTGCTCCTCGTCGCACACGCTCAAACCAACCATTTTGGAATTCATGTTAGACCGGTAGTGTTCTATTCCCTTATTTTCTCACCTCATCCCTCTCCTCTCTCGCTTTCCCCTCCCAGATCTCTCATAAGCCCCTTCACTCTCCCCCCTCTCTCTTTCTTCGCCGAAGACATTCTCTCTGAAAACCTCATCTTCCAGATTCCCCGCCATCGCCGTCGCTGACCCAAGCATCAATACGGCTGATCTAAAGAAGCTGGTCAAGTCGAGGCTCCCCAGCATTTGTGGCACATACCATAATCGGCACGGGCAGTAGGAAATGTGCCACTGCAAGGGTTGTTAATCAAGAAGGCTCCGGCAAAATTATCATTAATTATCGTGATGATACGGTACGCCACTTATCCTCTCTTCTACTTATTTGATTATTTGTTGGGGAAGTAGGAACAAAAAACACACAATGAAAGCGAATAATTTTTTCCCCAAATTAGCAAGGTGCATGACAAAGCACAATGGACTCCATAATCAATTAGCAACAGCCACAAACAAATAAATGGCAGCGAAAATAAAGTAGAGAACACACGATTTACGTGGGAACCCCAAATCAGGGAGAAAACCACGACCGTTCAACAACGGTACCAAAACCTTCCACTAATCACCAAGAAATCAAGTGGGTACAACAAGTTTTTCTCTCTAGTAAACACTAGAGGCAAATACAATCATCAAGGAGCAACCTCGGAACAACAACAATTAACAACTTCACCAAAATGGAGTAAGAACACCCAAAAACGCAGTTGCAAAGAAGCTGCCAAAAAACTACCCTCCGGACATCAAAACGAGAAACTGATCGTTGGATTTGAAGAGGAATATGTGAGGATCGGTCTTCGTTTGGTCTTCGATCCGGAAGGAAAACTGAACTGCTGCACAGTGTGGCGAAAATTCCCTTTTTCTCTTCTTCTGGAAAACTCGCTGTCTGCTCTCTCCCTCTCTAATTTTTGAAACTTGCACTGCCACCTTGTTAATTTTACAATAATGAGGAGATGGGCCAAATCACAATAAAAGAAATCTGATCCAAAAATATATTTAAGAGCCCAATAAAAATAAATATGTTGTCTAATTAAAAATTGGACACTTCCTCATGCAGGAGGGATATTTCCCAACATTATTGAGTAACAATTATTAGAAATTTGGATTGTTTTATTTCAAAATTTCTTCTAGCTGATTATATCTGAATTGAGGATATGGACCGTAGCTTTTATGAATTGGTTTAGGAACTATGAAATGGGTTGATTTAATTACTGACAATGCTCAATTTCTGTATACGTGAAGGGTGTGAAATCTTTATGAAAAACGGTTGTTTAAATGGTGTAATAGTTTAATGATGTTTCTGAAAATAGGTGAAAAGTGTGTACTAATTTAGTAAACTTGAAATGCGTTTGATCTAAATATTATGGACAGAAGCATGGAAACTTTGTCTTGGTTTCAATGTTTGTGTTTGTCACGAAAATCAAATCATCTGGTGATTTTTATTCCCCGCTTCTCCACCCATCTTTCGCCGCCGACCATTCCTCCGAAACGGCCCTCTCCGTAAGGATCTCGAATCCCCATCGATTCGGAATAGATATTCACCAGCAGCGGCGCCTGTTTTAGGTTCTCCGCAATGTCGGAAACGTAACCTTGCACCCACAAATCGATTTTACCAAGATGTGTGCGCGACATCTTCACATTGGTGCAAAGAAGGCCATGCCACGACTTGCAAAATTGCTCAGGTACACTTGGTTCTCTTTTCTTAATTAATATCTTGAGAAAATTAATTAGCAATTTAGCATTTTCCATTACTTTGATTACATTCATTCAAGGGGAAGATGAATATCCCTTCTGTATTTCTCTGAGCATTTCTTGCTTTGTTCTCTCTTTCTCAATTTTCATGAAAAAAACACAGAATTTGCTGGAGCCGGAGGCGAAGCACGCTGTTCGGATGCTGCTACCTGACCATGTAAATGGCGATTTGTCGATGCTGTGCGTTTGGCCTGACCAAGTAAGACACTGGTATAAGTACCGATGGACGAGCCCTCTTCACTTCATCGATACCCCAGACCAAGCCTGCAATTTTAAGTATCAAAGTAAGTAATCAAAATCATTATACAATTTTCATATTTTGTGATTGTTTTGTTTGGTATTCGATACTGATTGATTAACAAAAAGGGGACTGCCACGGTCCAAACGGCACGAAGGACATGTGTGTTGCAGGCGCCATTCGTAACTTCACCGATCAACTATCACATTACCAGCACGGAACCTCTGATCGACGCTGTAAGAGAAAAAGACCATCCTCCTATGTTGAATTAATTATTTCATTTGTGATATAAATGAAACTATCTTAGTTTAGCCTGCTTAAGGATTCATATTTCATCATGTTTGTGATTTACAGACAACATGACAGAAGCCTTGTTGTTCTTAGCACATTTCATGGGTGACATCCATCAGGTAACTAAAACAGAATGTGAATTCTTGTTTTTTTACTGAGATTGGTTGATTAGTTATGGTTTCGACTTGTTTAGCCTATGCATGTTGGATTCACAAGCGACGAAGGAGGAAACACCGTGGACTTGCGCTGGTTCAGACACAAGTCCAATCTGCACCATGTGAGTATATTGCCTTATAAATCTACAATTTTCTTGTAAAGTTGTATGAAAGTTGCAAATTGAGTGACGCCATTAGTTGATTCTTCGTTCACGCTTTTAGGTATGGGATAGAGAGATAATTCTTACAGCCGCCACAGATTACTATGGAAAAGACATTGATCTCCTCCAAAACGATATTCAAGGAAACTTCACTGATGTAAGCAAAACATACTTCTACTCATCAACTTCCTTTTCCTAAAACCAACTACAACACTTAAAGCTTATGCAAAAACCTTGCTTCAAAGCTAAGTTCTAACCTCTTATTTCATTAATACATACATACTAACCCAATAAATATATAATGTTTCAAAATTATATCCATTGTTTCGAACAGGGAATCTGGTCGAGTGATCTTGCCACTTGGAGGAAATGCAGTGACATATCTTCTTGTGTGAACAAGTGAGTATCGGTATCAACAAGATGCAAGAAATCATCGATTTAGGACAAGGAAACCATCGATGAAACAAGCCCTTTTCATAGTAATAATGTAGTAATGGTGGAGCTTTGCATGTTTCTTATTGCAGGTATGCATCTGAGAGTATAGATATAGCTTGTAAATGGGGATACAAAGGTGTAGAATCTGGGGAGACTCTTTCAGGTATGAAGGGTCGTTTTTCGATGCATTAGAATTGCGCCATTTCACCCCGTAAGGTAGAAGGGTCATCCTATCAATATGTAGAGTCCAACTGTCCAAGTAATTTCGTAAGCCGGCGTGGGACTAAGAGTGCCTCTAACACGATGCAACGGGCCTCGATCATGAAGAACGTTTTAAAATTTTTAATCTGATCATTGATCCATTCTTTTTCCTTCTGTTGACAGATGATTACTTCAAGTCGAGATTGCCGATTGTTATGAAGCGGTTGGGTCAGGGCGGAGTCCGGTTAGCCATGATTTTGAACCGGGTTTTTAGTGGTGATCATAGCCTAGAGATGGAGGATTCTTTTGTTGCTACCTAAATAGTTTGGCAAACTAATTTCTTAATTATTTGTTTCAAGTCTATGTGATCTAACCTACTTGTACATAATTTATTACTGTTGATGGGATATGGCCCAAAACCTACAAGCCCAACATACACGGCCCACTAGCGCTTCGGCCCACGCATGCGGCCCACTAGCTTCGGCCAACCAACTTGGACGACCAGCTTCAGCCATGCTTCGGGCCCCTCTTGGCTTGGAGTTGGTCCCAACCAACATATAAAAGAGCTTCGGCACACGTCGGCATATACTCGAGCAATCATGAGCAAGCCGGAGCAAGCCGTCAGCATTGCACTATCGACGCTAGGACACGCTTCGCCCCTGACGAAGCCTTTCACACCATCTTGGATAAAGTTGCGCCCCACTAAGCATTCGGCATACCCTTCGGAAGAACACGGGATAACTCATCAAGCTTCATCCGCACGGCCGAAGCTTCTCATTGCTTGTGGCTTCGTCCCAGACGAAGCCTCCCTCTCTCTATGCTGAGTGCTTCGTCCCGGACGA
>JAOWBJ010052124.1:0-10391 GCA_028566335.1 Monarda citriodora
ACCTGCAAGGAGTTTAATCTCATCAGCATCAAAAGAAATTGTAGGACCATTACCACCTTGACCGTGACAACCTCTCGGGGCTATGGCCTCTCTTCGAAAAACATGCGGGACATGTGGATAAGGACCCATGGAGGTTGAACTACTTCCAATTTTCAATTTCTTCATCCAGGCATTACCAACTGGAAGTGTTGTCTGTATTTCGGAAGTGATCTCCATTTCCTTACTGCTTTTTTGCGCCTCAATATGCATGGACTTTGCATGACTCCCATGATTTTTATCTTTGATAGGCCCCACTTGAGGAATATCATGGGGTAGGCCTTGAGAACTTGTATTTCCAGAAGGAGTGGATGTATGATCGGTGGGAGGTGTGCTTTGATGAGTGATAATAATATTTTGGGTTAGTGGGGTGTAATGATTGGGCTGTTGCTTTAGAGATTTTGGATGGACCGATTATTTTGTGGGCAAGGAAGTGAAGTGAGTCTGGGCTTTCATATGGTAGGAAGTGGTGGGCTTTATTTTTAGCTTTGCTAGATGATGCTTTTGGAAGGATTTTGTTGAGTGGGCTCAGCTAAAATGGGAGTGGGCCGTGTGACTGTTGGGTTGGGAATGTGGCCCAGTGGGGTGGGGAGAAGAAATGGGCTGGGGGATGGGAATGTGGGGTGGGTCACCAGATTGGGCCAAAAGGGGATGAAGGGTATTTTCCAGTTGGGCAGGGGTGGATCGGGCCGCAAGATTTTCAATTTGGGCCGATGGGTTATGCTCATTAGTAGGAGGAAGAAGTGGTGGGCCCACTTGGGAAGAGGACGAGTGAAGGGAGGCAGTACCAGTGATTTTCAAAGCTTCCACAAGATCCAAAGAAGCATTTTCTTCAAACGAGGAGATGGAGATGGGTGGCAGGGTGGCGTGGTGATGGCTAGGGTAGGATTCTAGGGAGAGGCTAGGGTGGGATGGCGCGTCTTATGGAGCAGTGCACGCCACCACATGCGACTGGTGTAATATCGGTGGGCATGAGAGAGAGGTATCACGTGAAGGATTAGTTTGGAGAGCCTCACCCCTATTTTTGGCAGAAAGGACAGTAGGGGCGAGGGGTGCGTCATACAAAGCAGCTGGAAATTGGGGTAATTCTCCCACAGGCGAAAATTGGGGAGGTATGGGGTTGACAGCTCCTTTTGTAGAGAGATGGGAGTTGACCGAAGAGCATGTGGGGTGTTTATCAAGAGGTGAGTTGGTGGGTAAGGTAGCCTCTCTTTTTTTGGTAGGTAAGAGAGAGTAGGTGAGGGAATTGTCAGCCTTTGTAGCATGATTTAGGGAAGATTTCTGCTCCATCAACAAAGAATCTCCAATGCATGACATGTTTGCAGAAAGTTCATTGCTAATGTGTTGACCATGCAGCCCATGCAGCCACTCCCCATCCGCCACGTGTATTGTACCATCATCTTCACCAATTTTTGTTGCGCGATCGGAAGCCATGAAAGAAGAGCAGCCGAGCTTTTCCGGCGACAAACCAGTCGCGAAATCCGTCGAGACAGTCGGGAAATGTCCATTTTTTTCCTCGAGCTCACGGATTTCCATCAAATCAGCACGTCGATCCTCCTCGGATCCAAGCGACGCGTCGGAGAGAGAGTCAAAATCAGCAGCCGTGATCTCGGCATTCGGTGCGCCATTTTTAGCAGAACAATCAGGAGATGATGGGGGAAGAGAGGCGTCTCTGGAGAAGATGCACGCTGCCGGAGGAGTTGTGTTTCCCGACGGCTCTTCCATGGACGACGGACGAACCTGCAACCTGCAAAACAGCACAAGAAGACCACCAAAACGACAAGCAAAAGGAGGGGAACACTCCTAGCGGAGTAGAAGATGGTGGAAACGAGTGGGAGGTGGAGATCGCCCAAAAGAGAGAAAGTTGGCGATTTTGAAGAAATTCACCAAGAAAAAAACGAAAACATTTAAACGGAGAAGATGACCTCCGTTCGAGAAAGTGAACAAACCAAAAGAAAGAGCATGGAAAATAAACGGGGAAAACTCGAACAAAACGCGAGACCGGCGGCGATATTTCGGTGACCGGAGCTTGGAAGCAACTTGCAAGTAGTTTACTGTGTAGGGTTTACTGTATACTCGGTGCAATTTCTCTCCTCCGAAACTTCTCTGCACTATAGGGTCTCACCTCCATCTCATTTAATTAGTCACACTTTCCATTTTGGTCTATCTCACTTATTAGTCTCATTTCCTAAAATGATAAAAAAAATATGTGGCTACAATTAACTATCTCTCCTCAGAATTAATTACAACCATATATTTCATTTTTCTTGGTTCTTGTGCCGGTCAAACTAGGACTATTTATATGGGACGGAAGTGGTACTCTTTATTGAGTGATATATTCTGAAATTACGAACACAATACCAATCAATCAATGAAAAAAACCCACCTCTGCATTGGCGTGGATGATCTCACTAAGCTCATAAGGAAATAGCGAGTTAGATCTGAATTGGTATAGAGAAGAGGAAGAAGAAGAAGATAGCATACTGAGAGTAGAGAGGAAAGGCTTGTAATTCTTGTGTATTAAACCACCGGTGGACAATTCTCTTTATATAGAGAATTGTCCCAATTACATATGGAAAGTATTTAATGTAGACACATCCCATGAATCAAGCTATAATCCCAAAAATCAAGCTAGGAATATTCTATAATTCTTATTCTAACACTCCCTCTCAAACTAAGCAGCGGTATCCCCGATACTTAGTTTGTCTAATACCTCTCTAAAGATCTTGACATAAACAGCTTTCGTTAGAATGTCGGCCAGTTGTTCCTCAGATCGAACGTAAGGAAGGTCAATGATGCCTCGATCTATCTTCTCTCTGATGAAGTAACGGTCCACTTCCACATGTTTATATCTATCATGTTGTACCGGGTTTTCTACAATACTAATAGCTGCTTTGTTGTCGCAGTACAACCGACACTTTTTCTTTGGGGGAAAGCCAAAATTTGTAAGTAGTCTTCGCAACCACAAGATTTTCGTGATTCTAGGATCCATCAAGAAAAAATCACGCTCTGTAGGATTTGAACCTACGACATCGAAAAAATAAAAAAGAAAATGTATGTTGCTGCCATTTTGAAAAGATTAAGAAACACCTGTAGAATAATTGAAGGGATGTGTCGCAGCTTGGTAGCGCGTTTGTCCATGCTTAGCTTCCCGGAACTTTGCCTCAACACTTGACAATGCCACTACTTTCTGCTTTTTGCTTCTCCATGAGACCAAATTCCCTCCGATGAAAGTGAAATATCCAGCTGTGGATCAATAATCAAT
This sequence comes from Monarda citriodora, assembly GCA_028566335.1. Taxonomy (NCBI): domain Eukaryota; kingdom Viridiplantae; phylum Streptophyta; class Magnoliopsida; order Lamiales; family Lamiaceae; genus Monarda; species Monarda citriodora. Next base: position 3,302 of record JAOWBJ010052124.1, read on the forward strand.
TAGATTGCTCGCCCAATCAGCATCAGTATAAGCTTCTACTTCCAAACCATCATGTTTCCTCAGTAATATGCCATGTCCAGCTGTTTCCTTCAAGTAACGAACGATCCTAAAGACATCGTCCATATGTTCTTCTTGTGGCTCATGCATGAACTGGCTCATGACTCCCACGGTGTAGGTGATGTTAGGTCGCGTATGAGAAAGATAGATGAGCCTCCCCACAAGTCGTTGATATCTCCCTTGATGAGCTGTTGTACCTCCTTCAACAACCTGTAGCTTGTGGTTCACATCAATTGGTGTGTCGGCTGGTTTGCACTCAAGTAGACCAGTTTCTGCCAACAGATCTAACACATATTTCCTTTGTCTCAAAAAGATTCCCCTATCTGATCTCAGGACTTCTATTCCCAAGAAGTACTTCAAATCCCCAAGATCCTTCATCTTGAATTCCTGCAAAGGTTCTTCTTCAGCTCCTCCATCTCTTTCGTATCGTGGCCTGTGATGATCATGTCATTCAAAGCATCTCTAAAAGCCCCGATCATTCTATCTACCTCCAATAACCCTCCATCCATCACATACAACTATGCTTCCACTCATCCCCTCCTGGGCCTAGGGCTGACACGCCATCCACATATGCTATTCCACCCACTCACACCTTTGCTCACCTCACGAATGGTCATGTTGTTTCCTCTCGGGAGCACCCTCACTCTAGCTAAGTCCGCAAGGACCGCAAGAAGCCCCGTCGATCCTTTTTCATGTTATAATTGTTTCGATTTGCTCGCCACCTCCTCTGCTGCCAACTTTGAGCATGGTGATCTTGATCCGTGTGAGGAACAGCACACTGCTGATCCTGGCGATTCTAATCATCAGGTTCCTCTTGAAAAGGGCGAATTCTCCCATGCTTCTCAACTGGGAGGAGAATCTTCTCCCACTCCATTCTGATTATGTCCGTGAACTTTTTGGTGTGAAATGTCCAAGGGATCGGCCCTCCAGCCACCTTTGCACATCTCCGCTCTCTAAGTCACGCACATAATTTTTCTTTTCTCGCTATATCAGAACCTAAAAATATTAATCTTGATTTCACAAAAATTAGGCGCAAGCTCCATCTCTTCAAGGGAGTGGGGAATTGCAACTATGAAATCTGGGTTTTCTTCATTCGGGATGCCTCCCAGCTTCTTCACATGGAAATCTCTGATAGCTCATTGATAGCCAAGCCTCTCATTCTAACTATTGTCTGTGTTTCTTGCAATCGTATCCGAAAGCTCGACCTTTAGGATGATCTGTGAGACATCAGTTCTTCCTCTCCTAATCAACTATGGCTTGTAGGATGTGATTTCAACACCCCCATGCATTGTAATGACCGGAAAGGTAGCAACACTGACCGCAATCGTGGGATGATCGATTTTGCAGATGTAATAGCGGAATGCCAGCTCATTGATGCGGGTTTTGACAGACCTAGGTTGGGAACGACAGGGTCTCCACGAACGCTTTGATCGGATGTTTATTAGTGAGCCTTGGTTGTCTGTTTTTGCTATCACCAGAGTCATTATCTTCCGCATACAAAAACCTTTGATCACAGACATTTCTTGTCTACTGCTCTTTCACTACCCAAATTCCAAAATTCTCTTTTTGTTTCCAAAACACGTGAGTCAGGCATCACACGTTCCTCGGGGATATGGCCCATGTCTAGTCTGCCCCGACCGATTATATGGGCATGTTGTACCTCCAATTTAAATTGGCTAGGGTCAAGAGGTACCTGAAGAGATGGAATTGAAATATCTTTGGTAACGTTTTTGAGCGAGTAGAGGAGGCCCTCTCGGTCCTCCAAGAAGTTTATTGCTCTGACCTCCAATAAGCTTATGACTCCGATCTTACACCTGAAAATAGAGCGTAGTTCATGGAGGCCTTTGCCGAGTACACCCTCTGCTCCCGGATGGAAGAAGACTTCTGGAAATAGAAGGTGGCTTGGGTATGTGAAGGTGAAAGGAACACCAAATTTTTCCATGCCTGGGTTAAACATGAAAGATGTAAATCGAGGATCCACTCTATTTTCGTTGGGGACCTGATTATCTCAGATGAAGCTCATATCCGAGATTCTGTTGTTTCCTTCTTCAAGACCCTTCTCACCTCTGATACGGGCAACCTTGCAGAACCCGATCTCAGTTGGATTCAAACCCTCCCCGTCCCTGAGGCTTCTGAGTCCTTGTGTCAGCAACCTATACCTCTCGAGATAAAAAAAACGATTTTTAGAATCTCTCGTGATAGTGTGTCTGGGCCTGATAGGTTAACCTCCCTATTTTATCAGGCCTGTTGGGACACCGTCAGACCAGATATTGAGGTCACTGTTTGAGATTTCTTTGATGGGAACCAATTGCCTCGAAGTTTCATGGTCACTACCATTTTCCTTCTTCCTAAGTGCCCCGACACCCACTCTTGGTTGGATTTCCGCCCTATTTGCCTTTGCAATGTGACAAATAAATTCATCTCCAAAATTCTCATTGCTCGTCTCGCCCCTCTTATACCACTCCCGAATCAGAGTGGCTCCGTGAAGGGGTGTCTCATTAATGACAATATCCTGCTTGCTCAGGAAAAGATGAAGGATCTGGCCCTTTCCCATCTCAGTCCAAATATCACCATAAAACTCGCCATGACCAAAGCCTACAACAAAGTCCAATGGCCTTTTCTCTCCCTCATCCTCAGCCGTATGGGCTTTTCTAATGGATGGATTGATATGATCAACCGATGTAACCATCACTGCTGGTTCTCAGTGCTGGTCAATGGCTCTTCGGCCGGTTTCTTTCCCTCATCCGGGACTGCGCAGGGATACCCCATCTCCCCTTTCCTTTTCGTCCTTGTCGATTACTGGTCTAGAGCTCTTGATTCCCTCATGACTTCCAAGAGACAACTTCGGTCTCCACTAGCAAGACTCGAATGTCTATCATGCATCTAGCTTATGCCGATGATGTGATCATCTTCACACAAGCTCGAACTCAAACCCTTGCCAACATCATGGCCCTTCTCCATCACTTTGAGGAGGCTTCAGGTCTGTCCATAAACCATGCTAAGAGTAATTTTTACATTGCTAGTAAGTATGAGGTTGAGTGAGCTTATAGGATCCGTCTCTCCATGAGTTTCTGCAGGGTTTCTTTCCGTTCCTATACCTTGAGATTCCGATCTTTAAGGGACACATGAAAAACGACCTTTTCCTTGACATTAGGCAGAATAAGTGATCGAATTTATTGCCAATCCTATCGAAACCTCAACTTTGGAGGGATTCTTGCTCTCAACAAGAGCACACTCAATGTGATCCCCTTGCACTACCTCCAAAGTCTTGAAGCCACCTAAGGCCGTTCTCAACATGCTGGAACATGTTATGGCTCGTTTCTTCTGGGGCTCGAATGAGGAAAAACTCACAGGATCAGTTGGAACAAAAGTTTGTCACGCGACTAAGGAAGGAGGTTAGGTATATGTAGACTCTCAGATCTTGTTCAAGCCTTCGGTTATAAACTCTTGTGGAGATTCAGATCAGGATTCCCTTTGTGCCAAAAATCTCCTTTCCAAATATGAGCATCCCCACTTCCCTAGCTAGGCCCTGAACAACCCTTTCGTAGCGCGATTTGGATGCCCAACAACACATTCGCTGGATCTTGGGCTAGGGTAGGGTTAGTTTTGGGCATGATACGTGGTTTGAAAATGCTCCTTTATCTAACCTATGTCCTGATATGCATGTGTCTTATTTCTTTGATCATCATTCTTGGCATATGCATGCATTGCATTCACTCATACAGGAATTTGATCATACTGAGGAGCTTGTTGTTTCTTTGAGCCAGACGTCCGTTTTGTAGGGAGAACAAGATGTTTTTTGATGGAACTTGACCTCCCGCGGTGAGTTTTCTCTAACTTCTACTTGGGAGGTTCTTAGACAAAGGGCCTCTTGTAGCCTCTTTTTGGGATATTCAGAATGATTATTTCACTATGAATATCTTTGTCTTCCTCTGGCGTCTTATTTAATACCGTCTTCCCGTCGATGTCCAAATACAAAAACGTCTCAACGCTTCTTTCCCCTCCATATGTCTTTGTTATCATCGGTCTCCCCACATTGAGTCTATCCATTATCTCTTTTTGGAAGAGGAGATTGTGCGGGAAATGTGGATGACTTTACATATTGGTTTCACACTACACCAGCTCTAACCACTAATATCACACGCGCACTCTCTTTTTGGAGAAGCCTCACTCCTCACACTGCACACTCCAAACACTCTCACATAAGTTTTTTGATACCCTACTTAGTTTTCTGATTTACCTGGACGGAAAGAAATAACCACAAGCACCATGATGTTCATTCTTTGCCTCACATATTACTGCACATGTGATCACATATCTTTGGTTCTTGGTTGCTACCTAGAAACTCGTCCCTTTATAGTGGAGCAACTGCTCCCCTCATGTCAACTTTTTTCCTTTCTTTTGCCCATGTGTGTCGACCCCCACGGTTGATGCCTGTCTTCTGGCGTCAGCCACCAGCCTTTTGGGTGAAACTTAGCACCTTCAACAGAGGACATATGAGAGCATCTGGGGGAGGTTTGGTTTGTGGCCCCCAGTCTGCACTGTTGTCAGCCTTCAGCCTGCCCCTCTTGGTGACCTCGAGTTTCAATGCCGAGCTCTAGGCGGTCTACCACGACCTTCTCCTTGCCTCTCAGTTCTCTTCTCAAGTGTGGATTGAGTTTGACGCTTCTGTTGTCATGGTTATGCTTTATTCTGATCGTCACGAATCTGGTACCACTCGTACCACCATCACCCGTATTCGGCTTTTTATTAGGAATTTACATGTTAGATTCACACACATCTATAAGGAAGGTAACCGTCCGGCAGACTTCATGGCCTGCCTTGGCCATCAGCTCCCTCTGTTGATGTCACAGCTCGACTTTACTTAGCTATCCAGAAGCTAAGTTCAGAAGGGCGCAACCTAAGGAATAATTAAAACAATGGCGGAAACGAAGTGGAACTCTTTAACAATTCGTACTCAATAGAAGGGCAAGTGGAAGTTTTAACAAATGAGAAGTCCATATTAATTTTTACAAAACGATCAAGTAATCAATTATAAGGGACTGACTCTGAATTTGGAACTTCAATTATTTACTAAAACAACACTCATGATAAAGAACTGGAGGGGAAAGTGGTGGCGGCATATGGGCACCATCTACCCAGACCTCCTTGCTTTCTCTGAGTGAGAAAGCGGGAGAAAAGAAACTCCAACTCCTAATGTCAGTTCGGTTCGTTACTGAAAGACGGAGTTAGAAGAAAAATATCTTCTCGGACAATCACTTCTATCTCATTAACCTTCTTGTCACGTGAGATGGAACTGAATGAGATCTGATATTTCTAAGATGTTACTGAATGAAACCCAACGATTACAAGTAAATGGACTCAAAATACAAAGCTTTCATTACAAGCCAAAAGAGATACATTGAGTCCATACAACAAAACAGAGTAAAATCAGAAGCTGCAATGAGGAAAGATGAATATATGTGCGGAGACGTGTATTACCAAGAAGTCACTTCCTGTATCTGAACGCAAGATCAACAGAGCTCCCTCGGCCACTCTACTTCAACTCCGATCGTCGAGCGATCACTCTGGCACTCTTCTTTGCTTGGTTATTCTACTTTGACTCTCAACATGTTAGCATATGCATTAGGGAAACTAATACACAGGTTGAGTACGCAAAGCACTAAGTGGACACATGCCAAAACATTTATCGCCAACCATACATCACAGTGAAACATAAGGGTTTTACCGCTCACAAAACATTTTATTTTCTCAAAGCGTCAGCGCGGACACTATCTTTAGTACTTCGCCATATCTATTCTGCTGTGACACTCTCTTTCACTTTCTTAAATTTCTCTTTCTCATGGATTCTGGATAGGCTGAAGCCCAACCCGCCAACTTAGCCCGCACCGCGTCTAATGCCAGGGAGGAAGACGGGTCCTAACCGATGATCTCCCAAAGTCATCATCAGTTGGTAGATTATGAGAGGCGGCCACCTCCACAACCCTCGATCAATCGGTCTTAACTCGTCCAGAGGAAGATGCTTACCTTAGAGGACCTTTTCTTTATAACTCAAATAAAGAGGGATGCTTACCCAGTGGCAACTGAAGGGGATAAACTCACCCCATATAATTGTACTTGCTCCCGAAAGACCGAGCTTCACATCACAGCTTTTTTTCTCTCGCAGCAAAATAGATATAAAAAAACACAAAACATTTTATATGGCATGATATCTTTGGACAACTTTATTTTAAAAGAAAAACTTATGGGATCTATGAAGAGCCCACACTGTACTTGGTTAGAAAGCCCACCTCTTACTTGAATCCATCAAGCATCATTTACCGCTCCCTCGCTTGACCTGAATTAAATGTATCTTATTTCGATTAACTTATTTCGACTGACCCTGATCGGAAAATCTTCGATAGGGCACTCCTAACTTCTCGAGCGACATCGCTCCCTCGCTTTAAAGAAACATGCATGTTCTTTCCTTTTTTTCCCTTTAACTCTAAAACTCTTCGGCTCATCAAGCCCTTTTCTTTTTAACTTTTAAACTATTCGACTCATCGAAAGCCTTTTATTTTTATGCTTGAAACTCATTGTAAACTCATACAACTCATCTTTTAAGATAAAATCGTCATGAAGCCTTTGTTCATGAAATCTCATTTCTAGTGAAACCATTGTTGACAAACACACACATACTTGCCAATTTATCACAGTTAGGTTTAGGGTTTTTCACTCACGCTATGTTTGAATAAACATCTTAAGACAAAAGGGAGTAGGGATGTCAATCGGGCCGACCCGGGCGGGTTCGGGTCAGCCCTGTCGGGTTGCGGATTATTCGGTCCGGGCTCAATCGGGTTGAATTTTTTATGGGCTAGAAAATCTTGACCCTAACCCTAAAAGTCGGGTCTCAGGTTGGCCCGTCGAGCTATACTATATATTGAAGAAAAATTATTAACGGTAATATATAATAATACTTTGTATGACTTGATTTGGATGTTTTTAATATTTATTGTATTTATGTTGATAAAAAGAAGATGATGAAATTTATTTT
>JAOWBJ010052233.1:0-10389 GCA_028566335.1 Monarda citriodora
TTCAAGCTTTCTTGGACGAAACGAGTCATGAAATCACCAATAGGCTCGTTTCGTCCTTGCCGGACAGTGAAGAGATGGGCCGAGGTGAACCTCTCCTCGGATTTTTAGAAGAATCGCCTATAGAAAGCTTTCATTAAGTCTCGATACGACTTGATGCTACGAGATGGGAGGTTGTCAAACAACTTTCTAGCGTTTCCGATCAAGAACTCCGGGAATATTTTGCACATGTGGGTTCCTGTGAGGTTGTTGTTGATCGAAGCATACTTGTATTGAGACAAGAAATCTTTAGGGTTTCTTATCCCGTCATACGGATGGATGTTCGGAGCTCGATATTTCTCCGGAAGAGGGGTATTGAGTATCCGATCCGAGAATGGAGTGAGAATCCGTCCGTATTTGTCGAATCCATCAAGGTCGAATTCAAGTTCGTCCTCGGATGGAGTCTCCACCCGGTGATGCCTCGTAACATGGCGAGGGCGTCCTCGCTTGTCTCCATAATGATCCTGATTTCTTCGGTAAGAACGCGGCCTGTCTTCTTTGCTTAAGACCTTTAGGCTAGGTTCAGGATTCTTCCTTGGATGGAATGAGGCAGCACCTTCAATATCACGATTCCGAGGCGAGGTCCCTCCTTTTGTTGAGACTTCTGCCCTCTCTTCATAGACTCAACGAGCTTGTCACGGTTCTCCTCAAGGAAACATTTGACAGCCTCGCCAAAATCTTGGGCTAAGAATTGCTGAGGATCCTTCTTAGCCTCGCCTTTCTGTGAGGGAGATCCGTCGCTATACTCATCGTCAGCATCTTCGATGAAGTAATCATAGTCGGGAGTCGGATCCCTCACGGGTTGCTTTTCCGGATTCTTTTCCGGTTGTTCGTCAGGCTGCGGTCAGGCTGCTGCTCCGGCTGCTTCTCAGCTTCCTTTTCGCGTTGTTGAGTGGAAAGCATGATCGCCTTGCCCGGCTGCAGTGGTCTTGGATCTCGCTGGTCTCGTCATCGGCTCTTCTGAAAATTCAAGAATCGTTACACAAGAATTTCGCTTCCCACAGATGGCGCCAGTGATGGATTCCGATTTTCAAGATTGATGAGATGCGCAAGAATGCAAAGAGAACACAAGAATTACGTGGTTTGATCCTCTGGGACAGGATCTACGTCCACGGGGAAAGAGAGAAATTTGTGTCTTAATTTGAGAGTACAAGAGAGCGTATGTTTCAATCTATACTACCCCTATTTATAGGCATAAGGTTTTACATATTCATGAAGTCTAATCCTCTCAAAATACTCATTCTCGTCTCCTTATCCGCTGGGTTCGGAGCTTCGGATAGACCTCGTTTGCCAGACTTAGTGCTATCCTTTGTGGTTTCGTTGTGATCTTTGCAGATTTGGCGGAATCTCTTAGATTTGTTGTTATCTTCCGAGTAATCCCATCCCTACTTGAAGTCTCTTATGGATCAAGCCTGTGAGAGTAGGCCGGAGTAGCTGGGCCGAGGCTTCGGGTTATGGGCCGAGGTTGGGGCTGATAGGCCGAGTCTTTCTGGTTTGGGCCGAAGCCCTTGGGCTGAAATCAATGGGCTATAATATTGGACCGAGATCTGGGTGATCAGGCCGTACCCTATCAAACATAACTTTCATTTTTTTATTAGTATTAGCTCGTATCCTATCATTACTCGATACATAAATAATTCGGTGAAATCATACAAAAATCTCGACAACCCCTAATGTTATACTTCTCACGTTTCTCACGTCTCATTCAAGGTGTGTATTCCCTTTTGTCCTTAATCTTATAAGGCTTCATTTACATCATTTTATGCATTGTTTACTCGATACATGAATAATTCGGTGAAATCATACAAAAATCTCGACAACGCCTAATGTTATACTTCTCACGTTTCTCACGTCTCATTCAAGGTTTGTATTCCCTTTTAGATTTTCACGTTCAAGGCAATACGGTAATGCTAATTTAAGTTAATAAAATTATTACCCTTAGTAATTGATTAAGTTAATAAAATTAGTATAAAGATAGCAGAGACACGCCGGTTCAAGCCCGAAACGCCTGCCATGACAACCGTGCTCGAAACCTGCCGTGTTCCGCCGCCACCAGGCGGCCCCGCTGAGCTAACGCTGCCGCTCAGCTACCTTGACTTCCCCTGGACTCATGTCATCCTGATTCGCCGCCTTCTGTTCTACAGCCACCCTTGTTCCGACCTCCATTTCTTGGAAACCATCGTTCCACAACTCAAACACTCTCTCTCGCTAACTCTGAACCATTACCTCGCCGTCGCCGGAAACCTTCTCTACCCTTCAGACACAGCGCAGAAGCCCGTAATCCGTTACGTCGCCGGCGATGCTGTCCAGCTCACGGTCGCCGTCTCTACCAACGACTTCGATCATCTCACCGGGAACCACGCGCGGGACGCCGATCAGTTTCACGATTTCGTGCCTCCGTTTCCGCCGGCGACCGACGCCGCCGGTTTCAAAGTCGTCCCCGTTTTCGCCCTCCAAGCGACGCTGTTCCCCGGCCGCGGCATCTGCATTGGCTTCGCCAATCATCACGTCCTCGGCGACGCGAGCTCGATCGTCGGATTCATCCGAACCTGGGCTTCGATCTGCAAACTCGGCGGCGCCGCCGAGTTCTCCGACGAAAACCTGCCGGTTTTTGACAGAGGCGTCATCAGCGACCCTAACGGACTTGATACGGCGAATTGGGAAGTGACGCGAGCGGTCCCCTTCACGCCGCCGCCTTCATCCTTACCTCTCCCCACGAACCGGGTTCGAGCGACTTTCGTTCTGAACCAGACCGATATAAAGAAGCTGAAGGATTCGATTTCGTCAAAAAAACCCGGTCTGGCCCACGTCTCGTCGTTCGTCGTAACGACGTCGTACGTATGGAGCTGCCTAGCGAAATCCAGCGACGCCGTCGGGGAGGAGGCGGAGAACGGCGGGATGGACTACTTCGTCTTCGTCGTGGACGTGCGGGGACGGTCAGATCCGCCGGTTCCGGCGAACTACTTCGGCAACTGCCTGAGCTTCGCGCTGGTTAAAGAGGAGCGGCGGCGCCTGGCGGCGGAGGAGGGGTTTGCGGCGGCGGCGGAGGCGGTGGGGCGGGAGATTAGGGAGAGGGTGAATAAGAAGGGAGAAGTGGTGAAACGTATGCAGAACTGGCTGGAGAGTAGCAAAGAGATGATGGGGAAACGTATGCTTGGGGTTTCTGGGTCGCCGATGTTCGACCTGTGCGCAGCAGATTTCCAATGGGGAGCGGCGAGGAAGATGGAGGTGCTGTCGATCGACGGAGAGAAGTATTCGATGTCTCTGTGCAGGTCGAGGGATTCCGACGGCGGATTGGAGATTGGTTTGTCGTTGGAAAAGGAGAAAATGGAAGCTTTTGCACTAATATTTGCTCAAGGCCTTCAAAATTTGGTTTGATTCTATTAAAATTTTTGTTACTTATTAAAAATATTTTTAAAATTAGCAATTACTAAAGAATAATGTCTCCAACCTTATTTTCAGCTAAGTTTGAGTTTATTTTTTTAAATGAATGTCTCAATTTGATTGCTCCATTTATGTTTCTATAATTACAATATGAATTTATAATATATATGTCCTATTTTAATTTGCATTGCCAATTACAAGTAGACGATAAATGAAATAGGCTAAAACTTGTATATAGTCGTGCATATCGTGTGATCATATCAAAGTGACAATCTTATTGAATAAAAGTGTCAATGTTATTGAATAAAAGTAACAATCTTTAACATAATTATTTAATAAATAAAAATGTCATTTTTAAAAGTGTCAATCTTATTGAATAAAAGTACCAATTTTATTGAATAAAAGTAACAATATAAATCCGGTCACACTTGGATGACCGTCCTCACCCAAATGTGCCCCAATCAAAAATTAATTCAATCACTAGAATTACAATACCAACATAAAACATAATGAATAGTTTTTTGAGAGTAAAACATAATGAATAGTTCAAAACTAAAATAAAAAGGTGGAGCTAAAATCACTTCACCCCATATTGCATATAATCTCTATCCCTTATAATTAGTGATGTGTCGTAGTATTCGATAAAAAGAATATTTTAAAATCATACTATCTTCATCTCATAGTATTATGATAGGCTCAAGCCTATCGATCCAACAACTTGAAACGCGAAACACCGAATCAAGAGAAATCCGGCGTTCCAACTCGGGAATCGTTGGAGGAAGAACGATAGCTGAACGTGGGATCGACGCCTGACGGCAACGTTATAGGGTTTGAAGACAAGAAGAAAGCTGTTGCTTCTTGGCCAAGAAAAGAGTAATTCTCATTCAACGTGAAATTAAAGGAATTATACGGCCTATTTATAATAAATCCTAACTCTAGATGGTTCGACCTAATGCTATTCCCGGGAAAGAACCAACAAGAAAATCCGGATGGAGTATATCTAATACTCAAAAAAATACTAAAATAATATCATAAGTCTGATAAGTATAAGGACTCTAAAATAGAATAAAAAATACTACTTGGAAACAAAATCATTCAAACGCTTTGGGGGTTTGATGTTTGTTCTTGGACGTAGTGTGATTCCCCGCTTCTCCGTCAGCTCATCCTTGGAGATAGACGTCTGTGCCCTATTACCTTGCGTCGGCGTAGCATCGCCGACGACCACCCGTGTGTCCTGCTCGACATCGGTCGGTCCTTACCGATGGCCCATGCACGATAGTCTTATCAAGTCCCCCCATTAGGCGACGCCTTGTCCTCAAGGGGGAGATTGGGAAAGCGACGTTGAATCTCAGCTTTCGGCTCCCAAGTAGGCGAAGAAAGATTATCAGACCAACGAACCAAGACATGATCCACTGCTTCTCCATTTTCCACAAAGTCTTCGACTCTACGATGCTAATAGGACCTGCCAAAGGATGAGAACCTGCAGAAAACTTCGGCAATTGGCAGTGTTCTTCGCCGGCTACATACTCACGTAAGAAACTTACGTGAAAAACATTATGAATGCGTGAGCCATCCGGAAGACGTAACCCGTATGCCACGGGGCCAATGCGCTCGATGACTTCGTAGGGGCCATAATAGCGACGCGAGAGCTTAGCCGAGAGTGGCTTAGCCACAAAGTACTGGCGATATGGTTGCAACTTTAACCATACCATATCACCGACCTCGAACTCCACGTGGCGACGATGTTTATTGGCGGAGTCGCGCATGCGCTGTTGTGTGGCCTCTAAGTTTTTCCGCAACTGAACTAATAAGGTGCTACGCTGCTTAATCATATCGGCTACCACAGGAGGTGCGCGGGAAGATGGAAGCACCGAGACCAGTGGTGGTGGATCACGCCCGTAGAGAGCTTTGTACGGCGATGTGCCCAAAGCAGCATGATGAAAACAATTAAGGGCTAACTCGGCCCAAGGCAAAAAGTTGCACCATTTAGTCGGCGCATCAGCTTTGAACGCGCGGAGGTACTGCTCCAAACCACGATTTCGTACTTCTGTTTGGCCATCTGGTTGCGGGTGATAAGCTGTTGTAAAATGGAGCTTAGTCCCGCTAAGATGCATCATCTCTTCCCAAGTGGCATTCAAAAAGACTGAATCACGATCGGATACCAAAGTCTTCGGAAAATTGTGATGGCAAACGACCGTGTTAATAAAGAGGTGGGCGACTCTCTCCGCGTCAAATCGACTAGGCAAGGGCGCGAAGTGGGCTTACTTGGACAAGCGATCGACTACTACCATGATAATGGAGTAACCACGGGAAAGAGGTAAACCCGTGATAAAATCCATGGAAACATCTTCCCACACTTGCGAAGAAACATGTAATGGCTGTAGAAGACCCGCAGGTTTGAGAGTAGAATATTTCGATGTCTGACAAACTTCACAGGACTCGACAAACTTTCAAACATCCTTGCGCATAGTCGGTCAATAGAAACTAGCGGCTAACAACTTGAAGGTTCGATCAACACCTGGAAGACCAGCCATCGGGGAGCAATGGTGCTCGACTAACAGAGGAACCTTCAGTTTAGAATCCTTGCTAATGAGAACACGACGATTAAAATAAATAATCTCGTTAGTAAGTGAAAAATGCGGGGGAAGAACGATAGTTGAACGCGGGATCGACGCCCGACGGCAGCGTTATAGGGTTTGAAGACAAGAAGAAAGTCGTTGCTTCTTGGCCAAGAAAAGAGTAATTCTCATTCAACGTGAAATTAAAGGAATTACATGGCCTATTTATAATAAATCCTAACTCTAGATGGTTCGACCTAATCCTACCCCCGGAAAAGAACCAACAAGAAAACCCGGATGAAGAATATACTCAAAAAAATACTAAAATAATACCATAAGTCAGATAAGTATAAGGACTCTAAAATAGAATAAAAAATACTACTTGGAAACAAAATCATTCAAACGATTTGGGGGTTTGATGTTTGTTCTTGGACGTAGTGTGCTTCCCCGCTTCTCCGTCAGCTCATCCTTGGAGATAGACGTCTGTGCCCTATTACCTTGCATCGACGTAGCATCGCCGACGACCACCCATGTGTCCTGCTCGACATCGGTCCGTATCGATGGCCCATTCACGATAGTCTTATCATATTAGGACGTATTAAATCGGCACAATAATCAATATTTGGTTAAACTTGTAATAAAACAGAAAAAATAATAGATGGAATCAATTTTGAGAGGAGATGATTAATTGTAGCTAAATTATTTTTTGTCATTTTAGGAAAGTTAAATACTAGGATGAACTAAAAAGGAAATTGTGACCTATTATTATGGGATGAATGTAGTATTTTATAATTCGCACTAATTTTTTGGTAAAAACGCATGCCGAAAAAATCAAAAGTGAAACGTAGTTAATTAAAAGGGACGGAGGAGTATTATATAAATGTTTAATTTGATGAAATACACTATAAACCTTACTTTACGGCACAAAAGATGTAGCCATGGATAAAATGTTCACTCCTTGAGACCTTCCACGAATATTGCAGCAGAAGCTTCCATTCTTTTCTTAGGCAATGACAACCCAAACTCCAATCCACCTCCAGAATCTCTGGCATTAGCCAAAGACATTGACCGCCACGACCCCCGCCGCCGTTGCGAATCCGTCCTCCCCCGCCAGCTCCTCGTGCCGTATATATACAATCCAATAAATACAAAAAATATATATAGAGAAGTTGACGTGATTTGCAGATGATTCTCGCTCCGATTTACTTGACAACCTTACTTGCGTAGAATTCGGTACTCTTTGATTTTTTTGGATTTTTCGTAACGCTAATTCAAAGGGCTTTAGCTCTTTGATTTTCAAATTAAGTGTAGCATTGAGATGATTTCGCCAATAACACAATAATGAACGTCAATTTAAAGTTTTTTTGCCTTATTTTTTAATTAAACGTCGATTTAAGACGATTATGGCAAAAAAACGTGTCAATTTGGAAGATGTTCGAGTTAAACACAACTTTGAAATTATACTTTGCGAAAAATGAGATGTTTCTAATAAGACACTTTAGATGTGTACAGAATTTGTATACAAATATTATTATTATCTTATGAGCTCTCTAATGCATTTTATGGTGTTTTTTTGAATACCCTTATTCGTAAATGTAGAGAATTTTAATTTACGCAATTAGGGCTTGGGACTTTTAGGAATTAGGGCTGAGGTGGCGTGATATGATTGGCTCCTTCAATACTTTTATTTAATTACTACGTATATAAATATTAATTATATGTCCAATTTTGAAATTATATTTAATTTATCCCAAAAATATAAATAAAAATTAATATTTATTTTCACGTGGCGTGTTTTAATAGGTTGAAAATTTAATTGCCTAAAAATTGCCCTATCTAGACTTGTTTAAGGTCTCATTTGATAATTTAAACTCATATTGAGGAGTTCTTGATTTCAAATTTAGATTCCTTAGCTTGTCGCCAGGGGCGGGAGGACTATTACTACTCTGTTAACTCCGTAGGCGGCGCGGATGTTGCGGGACTCGCCGTGGGAGGAGCCGCGATGGCGGAGTAAGTCGAATTGCTTGAGAATGAGCGTTGTGATGCGGACTCAATTGTCCCACATCGGTTATAGAAGGAATCTATTATGAACCATGAGTATTGCATATTTCATGGAGAAACAAAACGAAAAATTGAGAGAAAACTGATAGAAAAGATCTGGAATATTCTTCATTCAACTCAGCTCAAGTTCACGTACATGGCGTGTGGTGTATTTATACAATATCACCCACGTCATTATTACATCAGCTACAGAATAAAAGAAAAGCAAAAAAATATAAGCAAAGTCGTGTTACATAACAACACGCTTTTATTAAGTAATATGAAAGCTAACGGAAATAATGAACTCCTTTCCTTCTTCCTTCAAAGCTCGAACGCATCACTACTCACTCTGCATAACATCTTCTTCCATATCTTTAACTCCATCCATCCTTGATTCTCTACATCCCCCCGCAAGATGAACTTGATGAATATCCATCAAGCTCATCTTGGACAGTAAGAAACGAAATTGAGCACTAGGCAATACCTTCGTAAAGAGATCAGCCAACTGGTTTGCTGAAGGTACATGCGTAGGAGTGATGAATCCTTGCAAGAATTGATTGCGCACAATGTGGCAATCTACCTCCAAGTGCTTCGTGCGTTCATGAAAGACAGCGTTCTTGCTAATGTGAATTGTCGCTTGATTGTCGCAATACAAAGGGATTGGTGTGACAAGCGGAAGATGGAAATCATGCATAAGATATGATACCCACTGTAACTCCCTTGTGGTGCTACCAAGAGCTCGGTATTCTGCTTCAGCAGTGGAAGCAGAAACCGTAGTCTGTTTTTTACAGCGCCAGGAGATTAATGCTGAACCGAAAAAGATGCAAAATCCAGTTAAAGATTTGCGTGTGTCTTTGCATGATCCATAGTCAGAATCACAGTAGGCAGTCACATTGAAATCAGAAGAAGATGCATAGAATAGCCCCAAGGAAGGTGTGCCTTTCAAGTATCGTAAAACATGAAGAGCTGCTGCATAATGTGACTCACAAGGATTTGAGACGAATTGGCTCAATTGCTGGATAGCGTGTGTGAGGTCAGGCCGTGTCAAATTCAGATACAGCATTTTACCAACAAGCCTTCTATATGATTCCTGATCTTCCAAAGGTTTGGAATCATCTGCAACCAAAGAAATTCCCATTGGAAAAGGTGTAACAACTGGAGAAGCTCCTATTAAACCAACTGACTCAATCAAATCTAAAACATATTTTCGTTGGTTCAAGATAATCCCTGAATCTCCTCGAACTACTTCCATCCCAAGGAAGTAATGTGCTTCTCCTAGATCCTTTATAGTAAATTCATCATCTAAAGCCTTCTTGATTTGAGAAATACCAGAAACATTTGAACCAGTGATTAAAATGTCATCCACATATACCAATAAGCACACAAATTGATCACCTGATCCTTTGGTAAAAAGGTACTGATCATGAGTGGATTGAGCAAATCCTTGAGAAATCAAGATCCTGGTAAACTCATGGTTCCATTCTCGGGAAGCCTGCTTGAGTCCATAAAGGCTTTTAACTAGTTTGCAAACATCTCCAGGCTTGGCTTTGGCATAACCTAGTGGAGGAACCATATAGATCTCATCATGAAGATAACCGTGCAAAAATGCGTTATTAATGTCAATTTGCTGAATGGTTCAACGATAATGAGATGCTACAACAAATAACATGCGGATAGACACATTTTTGGCCACTGGAGCAAAAACTTCTTTGTAATCTATACCCTCCTTTTGACTGAATCCTTGCACTACTAATCTTGCTTTATATTTATCAACTTCACCTTTAGGATTCAATTTAACTCGAAATACCCATTTATTGCCTATGGGTTTCTTACCAGCAGGTAGAGGTACAAGCTCCCATGTGTTGTTGTTTACCAAAGCATCCATTTCAGCTTGCATTGCTTCCACCCATTGAGGATATTGGACTGCTTCCTTATAAGATCTTGGTTCCTTTAAAACCGAAGCATTTAGAAGAGACTCAGTGTATGAAACACTAAGGCAAGGTGATACTATATAAGGAAAAGTGGGAGGAGTTTGTGAAGCACAAACCGGTGGTATGATTCCACTAACAATAACTTCTCCAGTGTAATCTTGCATCCAACTTGGAGGTCTTTGAACCCTTGAACTTCTTCTAGGAATCACAACATCTCTTTCCATAGAAGCAGGAGATGTCACACCTCCTTCCTCCACTGCATCATTGGATCCTTGATTCTCAGAAGGCAAAGCTTGATCTCCAGCAATAGGCACCAAAGGTAAAGCTGGACTTACAGTTGAATCAGTCATTTTTGAAAATGGATAAGTGTCATGGAAAAATTTCACATCTCTGGATGAGAACACTTTGTGAGTTCCCATGTTATAAAGCACGAATCCCTT
>JAOWBJ010052340.1:0-10388 GCA_028566335.1 Monarda citriodora
ACTATCAAATGTTTTATGCCAAAGGAAATGAAGTTATATTAATAGTGCAGACTTGGCGAAAAGTTTATGCAGATTGTATTGAAGAAGCAAAAGACTCTTGGTTTACCGAGGCAGCGTTTTGAAATTAAACATTTTTTAAATTTAAATGTGCAGGATTGGTTTTGCAGATAATCATTTGAAATGCTGTTTTTATTCATAAAGAGCACGGAAGCCGAAAAGCCTCACCATTTAAAATAATTAAACTGAAAACAATCTTTTTTTTTCCGACATTTATTAATGGTGGACAATTCATAAAAAATTTAACAGATTTAATGGGGAATATTCATTTTTTTGAACATTCTATTTATCTATTAAATAATTCGGATAGCGAAAAGTCATAGATAAATTAAACATTTAACTATTGCGATAATTTACAAATTACAGTGTATTTAATTACTTAACCATATTTTAACTTTCATTTAATTAACATGTATTTGATATTAATGAAATGAAATTTCAGATTCATCCACATTCAAAAGAAGACTTTCATTCGGTGAAGGTGAGCATTCAACCTTATTCAATTTACTGTAAATCATTTATAAGTGAATTAATAACAGTTTTGAAATATGCAGGTTTGGTTGTACTTGCAGAGCTGCAGTTCATATGAAGATTTCATAAGTCCAACATAATCTTTACATTTTTATTCGAAATAGATCGTTAGATAGTCTATTATTAATAGATGTAAATATTTTTTTTCATTAGAAGCATTAATTCTAATCAGTTTGTATTAATAGTTATTAAGTATTTGCAGTACAAATTTTCTGCCACATCACATCGCCCAAAGATTGAAGGTGGATTACTCGAATTTCCATGCACAATAAGCAGAAATTAAAAAAAACAAATCAGATAATGAAGTAATTAGTTGAATAAAAAATGTTCTGCACGGAAATCGATAATTTGAGCGGGAAAGTGTGTGTGTAAAATGGTGTAGATTGGTTTTGCTATTATATATATAATAGATTTGTACATGGGCTGGGCCGTAAGGCCCAATGCTGATCATGGGAACGTGGGTAACTGCCGGAGGGCAGTTATGGTTTGTTCACGACGTGGGCTAGGATCGTGCATGTCCACGTCACCCCACGTTCCTGTGTCCGCCCTTGTGCCAACATCTTGGAAAATTGCTAAGTGTCAAGAGGAAGTATCCGAATCGGCAGACCGGAGTGAAGGTCTGCCGGATTGATTCCTTTCCGGAGCCGAAGAGGCTGGAGCCGAAGAGGCCGAAATGGGAAGAGTCGGACTATTCATTGCCGATTCCATCTGGGCTTTGATGGGCTTACTTGCATGGGCTTCGCTGTTGGGCCGGTGTCGGGCTGTATCCCATCATATGTAATCTGAAATAGGATTAAAAACCTTGTTTCAACCTTGGAGGAGAATCTATTTGCAGTTGAGGAACATCTTCATAATATTATGCATATGTCCACTTCATTGAAAAGGATTTTTATAAGGTTATGACAAGGAGAGTTGCTAACAATGACATTTCTATGTTGGTAAGAAAAAAAGGAACAAAATACAAAGGAAAAATTGATGGAAAGTTTCTACACAATTGTTACACGTAAGTCATTATTGTACTAGTTTCTTTTGAACGGATTTAACTAGTGGATAATAATTATGGTTGTGCAATTTTTCTCAATAGGTTGAATGCCTTTAAGAGGAAGAGTAGAAGCAGCGGGAGGACTTTGAAGAAGGATTTCAGTCGTTGGTTCGAAGTTGTATCAAGTTTTCTTAGTTTGTTTGGCTTTATTCGGTTTTATTTGGTTTCAGAGATACTATTTTTGAATTTTTATTCATGGTTTGTCATTTGTCACTGGTACTATGGTTTTGAAATTTATTTTAATGATGTTATTTTGATAGTTGTTTTTGTATGTCATTATCATAGTTATCTTATAAATCAAAGTAACTGAATAAACATTTTGTTTACCGTTTGTTCTCTCATCTATAAGAATTTTTTTATAAAACTATCTATAGATTGAGTGTTCGTTACTGATTAATCGTGCTTTAGTTAGACCTTGTTACTACGACGAAGAATGTAAAAGTAATGCAAGGGATTTACGTGGTTCGATCCGCTTGGGGCAGATCTACGTCCATGGGGAAGAAGAGGAAAACGTTTATTGCTCTAGTGTATGAGAGTACGAGAGTTTGCATAGACACTCTTATATCCTAGTGCCTTTATTTATAGGCTTACAAGTAAAAGCCTTCTCTAATACAAAGTCTAGGCCTAAATCGGATAACCTTGAGGCCTTGTTGATATCTTTTACATTGTAGATATCCGAATCCCTATATGTCTATGATATGTCTTCGAGATAGGCTTGGAGTAGGAATCCTTCTTGTTGTATGAGTGTTGGAATCGAGCTACGGGCTGAGTTGCCGAAGTGGGACAATCTGAACTGGGTTGATCTGACCTGGGCCGATCTGACCTGGGCCGATCTAAGTGAGCCTTGTGTTGGGGCCGTAGTGTCTTCGGAGTGGGCTTTGTGGGCCGAAATGCGTTGGGCCGAGCTCTTATCGAGGTCCATCTTTGTTGGGCCTCGTGCTTGGGCCTAGTTGTTAGGCCTAGTTGTTAGGCCATGTACTATCACATCCCCCCATAGAGAGGTAGGGATGAGGATATGACATGGGATTGAGCACACCTTGCTGAAAATAGGTGAGTTCGCGAGCTTGTTGCCCCCGTCAAAGTGGGCGAGGTTAAATGAGCACAACCTGTTGAAAAGGGGTGAGCCTGCGAACTGGTTGCCCTCGTGGAGATGGACGAGGAGAATTGAGCCCACCCCACTGAAAAGAGGTGAGCTCGCGAACTTGTTGCCCTCGTCGAGATGGATGAGGAGAATTGAGCACACCTCGCTGAAAAGAGGTGAGCTCGCGAACTGGTTGCCCTCGTCGAGATGGACGAGGAGAATTGAGCGCACCCTGAGCACACCCTGCTTAAAAGAGGTGAGCTCGCGAATTGGTTGCCCTCGTCGAGGTAGATGCAAGCTGCAAACTGAAGGTGAAAGGGCGCCAAGCTGTGAAGTACTGACAGTGTCAGTTACTTTAATTAAATGCACCGGTTAGGTTTTCGAGGTTGGCGGCCCAATAGGAAGGCGGGAGTTTGAACCGTCGCCCAAAAGTGGCTTATAGGGCACGATTTGGGATTTTATTCCTCACTTTGCATACGAGAGAAGGAAAAAAGGTTAGAATTCTCCATCTTCCGCCGCCGTCGTCGTTGCTGTCTCCGGTCGAATTCCACCTTCCATTTTCTAGTGAAAATCGCCAAGAATCCAGTAAGTAGCCATGACTGCTTCTTCTTCTTCTTCTAAGTCTGTGGCATCTATATTAGAGTTTTTCATACCGCTCAGTTAGTTCCAGAATCTGTAGATATCTTTTACGCGGGTCAGGATAGGTCTAGGCCTGATTTTTTGGGTTACTCCTGCACCGTAGGTTTCGGGATTGTAAATCATTATTCATCCTCCCTTGATTTGTCGTCAGTCAGGGAGTTGATATCTTCGTATTCGTTGCCGAAGAATGCGGCATTCATTATTCCGGGCCCACTGGATCGGGCTTGTGCCCCTCCGGTAGGGTTTGTGACCGTTTACGAAGACGCTTTGCATAGCGGTCTTCGATTTCCTCTCCATCTGGCTTATTGTACTTTGCTGGAGACCCATCAATTGCCATTATGGCAGTTGACCCCAAATTCTTTTATTCTCATGTCTTTTTTGGAGTCTAAGGCCGGAGAGCCTATGACTCGGGACATGATCTTCACGTTTTTTACTTTTAAGATATTCTCGAGCTGGTAATACGCCTCACCGCGGACTGATTTTAAAGTTCGCTTGCCGAACAAGGTCCAGGGCTGGCACTCGAAGTTTTTCTTTATTCGAGCTGCCGATGTAGGTATACCAGAGTTTGCTTGGCAAACTGAGACCTTAGATAAAATAAATCCCTCAAAGAGGTACCTCACCCTTAAGGAGAGGTTGGTTAGTGAGTACGGGGTGAAGTCTGACCCTCATGATCCTTCTGCCGAAGTGGAGATGGTGAAGGGTTAGGATCTCATCTCCAATGTTGTTTTTCTCTTTTGAGTATTTTGCCTTCTGTTCCGAACTGGTTTTTCTTTGTTCGCTATTTGCAGTGGGGCTTGAGAAAGTGTTGGTGATGAAGAAGAAGAAGAAAAAGAAGAAGAACAAGTGATTTGCCGGGGCCGAGCTTGCGGCGTCTGCTTCGAGTTCGGAGCGGACTGTGACTAATGTGGTTTCCCCGCACAGTGGGGATCACTCTCCGGTGCATCAACCCTTCAATAAACTGAAGAAGGGGATGAAGGGTCCGACACCACTCACTGCTCTGATGGAGGGGCCAGTCGACCTGACTGAGGACCTGATTAATCCACTGGCTCTCTCTAACACTGAGGTAAGCGTTTCCGATGTACTGCGTGATCGGATGTTGTATATGGCATGTGCTGATCTAGACTTTGTGATCTGCGCAGAGAGCCAAAAGAATGATCTCGCAGGGTTTGGCCCTGCTGTAGAAGAGTGTGGCTGCCAGGGTTGCAACCGATAAGGCCCAACAGATCGAGCAACTTCGCTCGAAGCTGAGAAGGCCGAAATACGAGCTGCTGCTTCTCACCAAGAGGCGATAGCAGCCCGCGAGGAGGCGGTTTCGGCTAAGGCTGAGGTCGCAAAAATGGAGAAGCAATGCAAGGTCTGAGGTCGCGCCGCCCAGGGTCCCCTTCCGTGGACATTAGCGGAGAGGTTGCTCCTTTCCAAAAGGTTTGTGAGGCTGGCTTCCACTGTCGGGAGCGTACTCGGAGAAGAGTTCGTTGTGGATGCCCTTGAAGCTCCACATAAGGACTTTCCGGACTTGGATCTCTCTAAGTACGAGTACAAAAAGCGGTCTGCCGAAGACAACAACCAAGCTTTAGCTGACGAGATTTGGGCGAGCCTACAAGAGTTTCCTTTACTGAAGGAACTGGAGGTCGCTTCCGATCTTCTGACTGCGAGGTCGGTTCGTGCGGTGGAGGTGGACCGTGATCCTGATGTGGAGGCGTGCTTCGCCAAGGCTGGGAAGGATGATACTCCGAGGGAGGAGGAGGCCCCCAGAGATGACCCTGAACCAAGGGTTTGATTTTTTCCCTTTGTAAAATTTTCTTTTAGTAGGCATTTTCCCTATAATCACAGTACCTAGGGTACTGCTTTTGCGGTCAATAAAATAAACAACCTCTGTTTCATATCTCTGAGCTTGTTTAATTACTGTCTTTTCTGTAATCAATCTCCATCTCCCGAGATGTATGACGCATCGCATCTCGTTGATCGCATCAACGAACTGTTAGACTTGCTTGAAGCTGCAAAAGCTGAAGTTTTCTTTTGGAAAGTAAGTGTCAGCAGTCCGATGCCCTGGTTGCAGCTGAGCCTAGTTCGTCAAGCGGACTGGATAGTGAGCTGAGGCATTGGAAGGAGGAGTATGGCCGAGCTGTTGATGAGTGTGAGCGTCTGGAGACATCGGCACAGATCAAATACGATAAACTCCATGCCCGATATACTCTACTACAAGACAAGCAGAAGGAGACCAAGAGCGAACTGAAGGAAGCGACCAGCGAAATCATGGAGAATGACAAGATGTTACAAGAGCATGCGGCGTAAGAGTTCTTCATGCAGCGAAATGGTGGTGTCCCTATATCCAAGGTCAGGAAGCTCGTCATGAAGTGTATTGCCTATGGTCGGCGGGTTGACTACGAGCCGCTTGTATAGCACGAACAGATCATCGAGCTAAAGAGGATAGCGGGCTTTTATCACGTCATCCTCGACAAATATCCTTCTCTTTGCCGAATTGTTGGAGATCGCACATTCGTTGAAGATGCCGGTCCTTCTACTTCGGTTGTCGCTAGCCCGTGCGAGCTATGGAGTCTCAACGAGCTCGACCTACGGTATCTGGAGGTCGCCGAGGTAGAAAGTCCGCAGGTCGGGACACGACTGGCCGTGGGAGAGGAAGAGGGCAAGGGCAAGGATTCGACCTTGATGTTTTGTTGAACACGAACTTCAATTCCAATGAAGATTTTATGAACAATTGGTTGAGCTTTAGTCCAGCTAATAGGCCTCCCCGGCCATAGTGTTGTAATAGGATACTTGTATTGTATAATACTTATGTCCTTTGAGAAATAACAAAGTAAAATTACTTCGTCATTCTTCATTTATTCTGCGAACTTATTTACTTCTATTTTGCATTGACATGCGTCTCTACTCGTTCAAAATATAATTTGCTTCTTGTTTGCGATGACCGAGGTCATGGTTAGTTTGAAGACAAAAATGCTCCTTTTTTGCGATGACCGAAGTCACGGGTGGTTTGGAGTGTTTGTACTTCTCGTTTGCGATGACCGAAGTCAAGGCTGTTTTGAAGTAATGGTTTCTCCTTTATGGGACTTGTAAACCTTTAGGTCGGGTTTCATGAGTCCAGAGATGAGTGTTATCTCATAAGAGGGCCAGCCTTAGAGAAATTGTGTGTGAATTTTTACGTATAAGTGAGACATGCAAAATATGTAACGAGACTTATGGATGAATAGAATGAATTCTATTAATATAGGTCGGAATTCCGAAAGAACAAACGAAATAATATAATTACATGAAGCCCTAAAGAATGCAATTCTATATGTCTACCCTATACTTCGCTCACTTATACATAAAATTTCTTCAAATTGGAAATATGCCAAGTGCGGGGTAAGAGCTCACTAGATAATTGAGGGAGCTTATAGGAACCCTTGTCGAGATCCTCTACGAACTGGTATGGTCCTTCACATGTGATTTCTAATTTGCCGAGCTTTTCTCCTTTTCTGACTTGATTGTTGCGGAGTACAAGGTCTCTGACCTGGAAGTGATGGTGCTTCACTCGGCGGTAGTAGTAGCGAGCTACTTGTTGCTTGTATCGGGCTTCTTTTATGAAGGCGAGCTCTCTCTTCTCCTCCAATAAATCTTGGTCGGCTCGGATGTTGTCATCATTGACCTCTTCGGAGAAGTGTATGACACGAGAGCTCGGCATCCCGATCTCGACTGGTATGACCATCTCGGTGCCATAAACTAGGCTTTATGGCGTTTCTCCATGCGAGGTTTTGGGTGTAGTCCAGTAGGACCATAGGACATTGAGTATGTTCGCCACCTATCTTCCTTTAGCTTGTCCCGGTCGAGATTTGAGTCCGTTCACGATTGTTCGGTTGATGACTTCGGTCTGTCCATTGGCTTGAGAATGAGCCATCGAAGTGAACTTCTGTTGTATGTTAAGCTCTTGACACCATTCTTTGAACACACTATCCGTGAACTGCGTCCCATTATCCGAGACAAGTATGTGTGGTATTCCAAATCGGCAAACGATATTCTTTTATACGAAATAGAGGGCATTCTTGCTCGTGATTTTGGCCAAAGGTTCGGCCTCTACCTATTTTGTGAAAAAGTCGATTGCGATAATCAGGAATTGCATTTGGCCAGGGCCTTGTCAAAGAGTCCTACTATATTGATCCCATTGCATGAATGACCACATGCTTTGCATGCTGGCGTGCTCAGTATAAGGTTCCCACAGACGGCGTTAGTGATAGATCGTGCTTTTGTTGGGCCTCGTTGCTACGACGAAGAAAGTAAAAATAATGTGAGAGCGCAAGGGATTTACGTGGTTCGATCCGCTTGAAGCAGATCTACGTCTACGGGGAAGAAGAGGAAAACGTTTATTGCTCTAGTGTATGAGAGTATGAGAGTTTGTGTGTCGCCTCTTCTATCCTAGCGCCTTTATTTATAGGCTTACAAGTAGAATCCTTCTCTAATACAAAGTCTAGGCCCAAATCGGATAGCCTTGGGGCCTTGTCGATATCTTTTACATTGTAGATATCCGAATCCCTATCTCTCTATAATGTCTTCGAGATATGCTTGAAGTAGGAATCCTTCTGTTGTGGGAGTGTTGAAGTCGAGCTGTAGGCCGAGTTGCCGAAGTGGGCCGATCCGAGTGAGCCTTGTGTTGAGGCCATAATGTCTTCGGAATGGGCTTTGTGTCTGGGCCGAACTGCTTTAGGCCGAGCTCTTCTCGATGTCCATCTTTGTTGGGCCTCGTGCTTGGGCCTAGCTGTTAGGCCATGTACTATCACACCCCTCAAAGAGAGGTAGGAATGAGGATATTATGTAGGATCGAGCACACCCCGCTAAAAAGATGTAAGCGCGTGAAGTGGTTGCCCCTGTCAATAGTGGACGAAGTGAAATGAGCACACCCCGCTGAAAAGAGGTGAGCTCGCGAAATGGTTGACTCCGTCAAAGTGGACGAAGTGAAATGAGCACACCCCGCTGAAAATAGGTGAGCTCGCGAATTGATTGGCCTCGTCGAGGTGAACAAGGTCAATTGAGCGCAGCCTGCTGAAAAGGGGTGAGCTGCGACTGGTAGCGAGCTGAATGTGAAGGGTCGCCAAGCTGAATGTGAAAGATCGCTGAGCTGAGGTACAGACAGTGTCAGTTAATTTTTTTTCGCCGATTGGGCTGTCGAGGCCCGTGGACCAATAGGAAAGTAGGAGGCGGTACATCACCCGGTATAAGTCGTATCGTGTACACTTTGTGAAAATCACTTTGCATTCACTTTCACTTTCTCTCTGCAAATTTCCGGCAAGTACTCTCCAGCCTTTGCGATTTCCGGTGAGGAGCTAGTGCAATTTCCGTTCATCTTTTGCACAAACGTCTCAAACAAGTAAGTTATCATGTCCACCTCTACCAAATTTGCGTATGCTAAGGTAGAATTTAAGATATTAGATCATGGTACAACTCTGGTTGTTTTCCACCGCGTGGGGCAAGAATCTTCCACCCCTGGTTTCGAGTCATTCCCAACTGTTGTAGGATTGGAAAATATAAATAGGTACCCGTCTTCCCTTTCTTTATCTACAATTAGGGAACTCTGTAGCGTGTTTAGTCTCCCTAAGAACGTTGAGTTCATCGGACCGGGCATGTGCTCCGCCGTTTGGATATGTCACTATGTATGAAGACTCACTTCGCAGTGGTCTTCGATTTCCTTTATCTTCTGCCTACATTTAGCTTTTAGCGTCGTATGAACTGCCTCTAGGGCAAATAACCCCAAACTCTTTCTGTCACCTCGCATATCTCGAGTCAGAGGCGAAGCAACCTTTGACCCGGGATATGATTTTAAATTTCTTTTTCTTTAAGACATCTGCAAGCTGGTACTACTTGACGCCGAACTCTTCGGCTAAAGCCGTACTCCCGAATAAAGTCCAAGATTGACACTCGAAAATTTTCTTCCTTCGAGCTGCAGATGTAGGTGTGCCTAACTTCGCATGGCGAACTGACACTTTTGGTAAAATTAAAGTCTCCCTTTAGTATCCCGAACTGAAGGCGAGGTTAATCAAGGCCGCCAGACTGAGGCCTGGCCCTCATGATCCATTTACCGCGAAGGAGACGGGCAAGGTTAGGGCCTCTCTATACTATTGTTATGGCGAACTGCTTTATTGCAAATTGTCTTGACTTATGTGTTTCCGTGAGTTGTTGTACAGTGGTCCTGAAATTGAAGAGCAGGAAGAGGCCGGAGGAGGCCGATAGGGTGGAAATGTCTGCGACGTCCTCAAAGAGGACTCATGACGATGTGATGTCTCCCCGAATTGAGGGAGCATCATCCATGCCCGCTCCCAAGGTGAAGCGGATGAAGAAGGGCTTCAAACAACCCCCCCAAGGTTTCTACGATGGTTGGGTCGCAGATCGACCTTACTGCTGAACCCACCGTCGATCTTCCTCTGAGCGATCTGGAGGTATTTATCTGATTCCTTCTTTGTCTTTTGTCAACGAACTGATTAGGAAGACTCATGTGGGATACATTTTTTTCTTTTGTTTTTTGTAGGTGGCTGAGCAGATGCTGGCTGAAGGTTAGCAGATGATGGCTCAAGTTGCCTCGCTGTTGAAGAGGGGGGCCGATGCAAAGGCCACCCTCAGCTTGCAAGAGGAGAAGGAGTCCCTCCGTAGGTGGGCAGAGGCCGCCACAGCTTGCAAATCGGAGGAGGCCGCCCAATCTTCATTGGCAGCCTTGAAGATGGAGCTCCGCAACCTGCGGAGTGAGTACTCTCATGTAACGACCCTCAAGACTTGCTGAAGGAAGCCAAGTCCCGTGGTCGCTACCGTGCAAGAGTTGGCGAACGGAAGATGATTGAATGGGGACGATTTAGTGTAAGAACTAGATGAATGGATGGGTGCAAATTCAAACTAAAAACTCTTAATTATGTATATATATATATATATACGACGAGAACAACTTCAATGCAGTAACATAAAGAAGACTTATCGAGGACTAGAAATGCTACTTTTGAAAACTAGAACATGTCTCTTTTATAATCGAGACTCACGCAACACACTTAAAAAGGAGGGATG
>JAOWBJ010052447.1:0-10109 GCA_028566335.1 Monarda citriodora
GGTGGGATCTCTTGGATTTGTTGTAATCTTCCGAGTAATCATATCCCTGCTTGGAGTCTTGTATGGATCGAGCCTTTAGGAGTGGGCCAAAGATCCAGGGCCGAGGCTCTGGGCCTTGTGATTGGGCTGAGGCTGGGGCTACTGGGCTGAGCCTTTGTTCGGGCCGAAGTCCTTGGGCCGAGGTTCGTGGGCCATGCTGTTGGGCTGAGGTCTATGTGATTGGGCCGTACCCTATCAGAGCCCTCCACCAAGCAGGGGTTGGATATACAAAGCATGATATTCGATGAGTGTGACCTTGTACTTCCTATTCAAGTGTTGAAATATACACTTCATACTCATACATTGAGAGAGAGTGATACACTTATCTTGTGAGGTTTAAAGTTGAAGGTGTTCAATTTTCCGATATATATGTTACGATAGTAAATGACTTGCACATGATTGACTTAGCTTAAAAAGTTTCCCATTTTGAGAAATATGAGGCATCGAGGATTTCGAAAGACATATTCGCAGGTTTGTGGTTTGAATGGTTGGACTTCATATTGTAATAATGTTCATTTGAGTTATGACTTAGTTGATTTCTTTGCTTGAGGACAAGCAACGGATTAAGTGTGGGGGATTTGTTCGTATCGTATTTTCATGTTTTTATTGTGTGTTGCGTGTGTTTATTTTGCGTGTTTTTATTTCGTTTTCGTGTCTTTTTCTCGTTTATGTGTTCGTATTTTTCTTTTTGTGTCATAGTGCGAAGAGGCAAAGTAGAGAGAAGAAGAGGAGAAGAAACGAGCAAAGGAGTGTGGAAACGAAGGCTCGGGAGAAGAGTGGAGAAAATATGCATAGAAGAGCAGCCGGGGAGGGCCAGCGATCGTTGGCCATGCAGCGGTCGCTGGCCGGGTAAAGCGCGCAAGGAACTCCAGTGCAGCACACTCAGGGACCGCGGGACCCCCAGCGGTCGCTGGCCCTGATTTTCTAGAAAATGCGCGGGGCGAGAAAACAGGGTATAAATAGCAGGGGAAATCAGATTATAGCAGTTTTCAATTCCGCAATTACGCATAGTTCGCGATTTCTTCCATTTCTTCACCAAATTCTCTCAAAT
Source organism: Monarda citriodora (assembly GCA_028566335.1). Lineage (NCBI taxonomy): Eukaryota > Viridiplantae > Streptophyta > Magnoliopsida > Lamiales > Lamiaceae > Monarda > Monarda citriodora. The sequence continues at coordinate 1,091 of JAOWBJ010052447.1, forward strand.
TTCCTTTGTAATAGCTTGGATTTCAACAATATCTTGAAGATTATCAACTCTAGTATAGATTTGGCTTGGATTTAGGGGAGTTTTCTCGTCATTTCTCTTTACCCAATGTTATTGCAGATTTTTCCTTTTTCTCATGTCTTTACTTTTGAGATTCATATGATCTATGGATGAATTGTATATTTGTTGATGGTTATTGATTTGCCTAGATATATTTATGGTTTTTGTATTGAATTTCCTTCAATCCATTTCATTACTTGCCTAGATTCATATTTTGAAATGTTAAACTCAATTGCTTTTTGTATTGCTTTTAATTCCTTGCTTGTGGTTTTATGCCTAGATTAGATTTCAATACCTTGTTCTAGGATAGAATTTATCTCTTTGCCTTGCTCATTTCATTATGTCAATTCATTGTTATTGCTTTGCTTTCAATTCATTAGGATTTAGAATCAACCACTCAATTGTGTGTGAGCTAGATTAGATTAGGTAGGGAGTGCGTGTTCTTGCGATCTCGCCCTTAAAAACGTTCCTTGTGAGACGACTTGGGTGACGCTTACCTATGCTATACATGACCTCTTATTGTTGTGAGCATGCGTTAGCGTGAAACAGCGAGCTTCCGATTAGACTTACGAAACAAAGATGATTGGCGGTAGGGACGAAACTTAAGGTACACCAAGTCCCCTACCGCAAACTAAACGTCGCGACGGTGCTTATTGGCGGCTTGCACCATGCGGTGTTGTGCCCGTTGAAGATGAGCACATAACTCGACAAGCAAAGAGTCTCGATCGCGCAGCGCCTCCGCTGCCGCGGGTACCCGTATCTCGCCCGGAAGGTAGGCGTGGAGTGTAGGTGGTGGACGGCCGTACACGGCCTCAAAAGGTGTCATGGATGATGTCGAATGGTGGCTGGTGTTATAACAAAATTCAGCCCAAGAAAGCCACCGAAACCAGTGCGTAGGTCTGTCCGACGAGAAACATCTCAAATATTGTTGAATGTACCCATTAAGTACCTCAGTTTGTCCATCCGTTTCCGGATGATATGCCGAACTCATCCGCAGCTTGGTTCCCGACGCACGAAACAATTTCTGCCAAAAAGAACTGAGAAAAATCGGATCGCGATCCGTCACAATCGACCGCGGAATACCATGCAAACGTACTACCTCACGAATGAAGATGTCTGCCACCTGCTTGGCTGAAAAAGGGTGGCGGAGGCCCATGGAATGGCCATATTTAAACAGCCTATCGACCACCACGAAGATGCAATCGTGCACATTCGAACGAGGAGGCCCCGAGATAAAGTCCATGCTCACATCCTCCCAGATTCGCGTCGGTATATGCAGCGGGGACAGTAGACCAGCCGGGGTGCGAGTGTCATACTTGCACTTCTGACAAACGGCACAAGCAGCAACAAAATTTGTAATTTTTTTCATCATACCCGGCCAATAAAGTGTTGCAGCTAACCTCCGATATGTCCGATACGCTCTCGCATGACCGCCCATGGGAGAATGATGAAACTCGGCCAGCAACTTAGGAAGCCAAGCAGAAGAGGGAGATATCACCAGTCGCCCTTTGTAGAAAAGATCTCCATGCACCAAAGAGTAATGAGGCGGGGCAGAAGCTCCATTTGCCAAAGCCGTATATATCTTCGACAGAGTCGGGTCCTCCTTGATTTCACGTTGTAGTGCCAGCCAATCTAGCCATTGAGGACGAGAAATCGCCGTGAGCTCCAGATTTTCCGAATCACGCCGCGAGAGTGCATCCGCAGCTTTGTTCAACCGACCCTCCTTATAGATGATCAAGAAATCATACCCCAATAGCTTCGCCGCCCAATTTTGTTGTGCCGGGGTCGTTAATGGATGAGCAAGGAGTTGGCGTAAGCTGCGTTGATCCATGTGGACCAAGAAATGTTGGCCAAGGAGGTAAGGCCGCCAATGGTGGATGGCCATAACTAATGCCATGAGTTCCTTTTCGTAGGCCGAGCTAGAGAGCCATCGACCGGAGAGAGACTTGCTAAAATATGCAACGGGCTGACTTTCTTGCATAAGGACAGTGCCAATGCCAACGCCGGACGCATCGCACTCAATAACAAAAGGCTTAGTGAAGTCCGGAGTGCGAAGTAGAGGCGCGGATGTGAGGACAGATTTTAGCTTCTGGAAGGCAGACTCGGCAGTGTGCGACTACTGCCAACTTGAATGTGGTGAGCTGCTGTCGGCTTTCTTGAGTAGGGCAGTGAGTGGTGCCGCGATCTTCCCGTAATCCTTGATGAAACGCCGGTAGTAACCGGTGAGATCAAGGAACCCGCGCACGCCTTTGAGCGATGTAGGAGTAGGCCAACGAAGGACAGCCGATATTTTTTGTGGATCCATGCGCACACCCTCGTGAGACACAATGTGTCCCAAGTATTCCACTTTTGCTCGCGCGAAGAGGCACCTCTTCAGGTTGATCACCAAGGAATTTGAGTGTAAGGCCTGCAAAACCTGTCGAAGATGAGTGAGATGGTCGCGCCACGAGCTGCTATAGACGAGAATGTCGTCAAAAAACACCAATACAAAACGGCGTAGAAAAATCTGGAGTGTTGGTCAAGCCGAAAGGCATTACCAAGAACTCGTAATGGCTCGAATGAGTGCGAAAGGTGGTCTTGTGGACATCCGATGGCTCGACTCGTATTTGATGATAGCCGGCGCGAAGGTCGAGCTTGCTAAAGTAGCGCGCGCCATGTAACTCATCGAGCAACTCTTGAATGAACCGGAATAGGGTACTTATCCAGTACGGTACGCTTGTTGAGTTCCCGATAGTCCACGCAAAATTGCCACGAACCGTCCTTCTTATGGACCAGTAGCACCGGGCTTGAAAAGGGACTCGTGCTTGGCTGAATTAACCCCGACTCAAGCATCTCGGCCACCAACTTTTCCATTTCGTCTTTTTGGAGATGGTTGTAGCGGTACGGGCGGACGGATACAGGTGTGGAACCGGGCTGAAGTGGAATTCGATGATCCGTGCGGCGCTTGGGAGGAAGACCGTGCGGTGGCTGGATGACGGTGGGAAACTTGGCTAACAAGGACAGAAGTGCGTCCTTGTCTGAAGCTGGAAGATGGTCTGCCAAGGATAAATCTTGAGGAGGGGCAGACGTGTCCAAGGCACGAAGTACCCATCCGGAGTCGCTGTCATCGAGAGAACCCAACTCGCGAGGGGAACAGACTCGACGAGTTATACCAGCGTCGCCGCGGAGTAGAACCCGGTATGATCTGTAGTCGAAGGCCATCATCATTCTACGCCAATTGCAAGTAACCTCCCCGAGCGATGCGAGCCAAGGAACGCCCAATATGATGTCCACATTCCGAAGTGGAAAAAGATAGCAGGAGGACTGAAAGGTGGCAACAGCAAGCTCGAACGATCAGAGCACATGCCGGATGCGGATATCCGGGAGCCATCGCCTAGCTGAACGAAGAAGGGTGGCGTCTGTGTCACCGGAAGAGCCAACTCATGCACTAGTTGAAGGGAGATAAAATTTTTGCTAGCCCCACTGTCAACCATTACCATAATTCGTCGAGAACGCACCGCACCAAAGATCTTGAACGTGTGGTGTGAGTCAACACCATTGCAAGAAAGTTCTGATACCTTAAGTTCTGCCTCGGCATCTGGTTCCTCGGGAATGTCGTCCTCCGAAGGTGAGTCGCCAACGTCATCGTCATCCGTGACCAATACGTTGAGGGTCTTAGGAGGGCAGCGGTGCGTGGGGCTGTACTTCAGTCCGCAACGGACACAAGTCCCATTTGCCATATGACGCTTCAGGTCCTCCGCAGAGATGTTACGGAAATGCCGAGAGGGCCGCGGTGGATTAGGAGGCACAGCCGAAGGAGAGAACGGAGTGGAAATCCGTGGACTCGAGCGGAAGGATAACACGGCAGCAGACTGTGGTGAGGCAGCAATAGAACCCGATGGCTTAAGGGAATGAAGGCCATCGAAGCGGAGAGCTTGTTGGACTGCATTGGAGTAGCAAGTGATCGTGGCGGCCTTCAAGTGGAGTCGAATATCGGGGCGGAGATTCGCCAAGAAGATTCCCAAGTATTTGTTGTCGAGAAGATCCGGCAGCTGTGCCAAACGGGCCTCAAAAGCCTCAATGTAGTCACGCAAAGGCCCATCGTGACGAATTGCGGCCAAAGCCTCATACCCATTCAATGCGGCATTGTCACCAAAACGCTTCATTAACTCCGTAGTGAATTGGTCCCAAGTCAAGGCCGGGTAATGTCGCTTCAACACCTGGACCCATGGGAGACCGGGGCCAGCCACGGCTGCCATTGCGAGCGGAAGGCGCGCAGCGAACTCGGTTGACGACACAAGGAATTATTGCTCCGCACGCACGAGCCACGACAATGCATCCGTGCCGTCGAAGGTAGGCATGAGCAGTGGAGAGGAGGGAGGCGAGGTCGGCAGAGGTGTTGGTTCAGGACCACGGGAAGAGTCTCCCCAGTGGGCCGTGAGAGAGGCCGTGAGGGTAGCGATTGCGGTGCACATCTCATCCATGAACGCGCGAGGGACTCCGAAAACTCCTCTTGCGTCTTCTCCACAACATCAAGTCGGGAGTCGGGAGTCGGCAGATTTGGACTCCTTCTCTTTGTCGTTAGCACCACGAGCCATGATTCCCAAAACGTTCACCGCACCAAATTGATGGAGTAAAGACGCAAAGCTTGCAGCACACAATCTGTTTGATCAAAGTTCACAAACATGCAAAGCAAATTCCACACAACTGTTCGATTAAATGTTTGTAAAAAGATAACAAGAATATAAGCAACTGAATTGATAAATAAAATTCCCACGAAGGGGACCTACGCACCACGGCGTCCACAGCAAAACTGATCTCCAAAAGATAGGTTCTACAAATCTCTACTGCAAAATATATATTAAACCCTACTACAAAAACTACGGAAATACTTGCAAAGGAAAATATAGTAAAAATGAAATAAAGAAGTAAGGAAACAATATTCGTTTCCTTCTTGTGCGCCATTCCATCTCAGCCACTTTCTTCAAGCCCAAGCATTTTCTTCCCTTGTTGATTTCCCTCTCGCACGTCACCCGCCATGTTGTCACTCTCGTTTGCCACGTCCGCGCGATCCATAGTCACCCAATGCCCACGTCGACCACGCGAGTACACCTGCCATGAGGGTGTATCAATTGCCGCCCCCGCCGGAAGAGCCCTGTCCGCAAGGAGGAAGAAAGGGAACTGTCCCCGAACATCGGCCACATCGAGCCAAGTAGCGTTCTCACGCGATAGACCGACCACTGAATCAACACATGCTCCACACCATCAACTACACGCCGCTCCAACACCGCCTCGGGAAGGTAAGGAGGGTCGACAACTCGCAACTCCGGCGGAAGTGTAGTCTCTGCCACCGCCGAACCAATCGCCGCTTTCAATAAGGATACGTGGAAGACCGGATGAATTTTTGAATCCGGGGGAAGAAGTAGGCGATAAGCAGATTCCCCAATACGAGCTTCCACACGAAATGGACCAAAGAAACATGGAGCGAGTGTTCGTGTCGTATTTTCATGTTTTTATTGTGTGTCGTGTGTGTTTGTTTTGTGTGTTTTTATTTCATTTTGTGTGTCTTTTTCTCGTTTATACGTTCGTATTTTCTTTTTGTGTCGTAGTGCGAAGAGGCAAAGAAAAGTGAAGAAGAGGAGAAGAAACGAGCAAAAGAGTGGAAGAAACGCGCGAAGGAGGTCAGCCAGGAGGGGCCAGCGGTCGCTGGCTATGCGCGACCGCTGGCCGGGTGCAGTGCGCGAGGAATTCCAGTGCCGCACACCCAGCGACCGCGGAACCCCTAGCAGTCACTGGCCCTGATTTTCTAGAAAACGCGCGGGGCGCGAAAACAGGGTATAAATAGCAGGGGAAATTAGATTAGAGCAGTTTCCAATTCCGCATTTTACGCACAGTTCGCGATTTCTTCTATTTCTTCACCAAATTCTCTCAAATTTCCTTTGTAATAGCTTAGATTTCATCAATACCTTGAAGATTATCAACTCTAGCATAGATTTGGCTTGGATTTAGGGGAGTTTTCTCATCATTTTCTCTTTACCCAATGTTATTGCAGATTTTTCCTTTTTCTCATGTCTTTACTTTTGTGATTCATATGATCTATGGATGAATTGTTGATTTGTTGATGGTTATTGATTTGCCTAGATAGATTTATGGTTTTTGCATTGAATTTCCTTCAATCCATTTCATTACTTGCCTAGACTCATATTTTGAAATGTTAAGTTCAATTGCTTTTTGTAATGTTTTTAATTCCTTGCTTATGGTTTTATGCCTAGATTAGATTTCAATACCTTGTTCTAGGATAGAATTCATCTTGTTGTCTTGTTCATTTCATTATGTCTATTCATTGTTGTTGCCTTGCTTTCAATTCATTAGGATTTAGAATCAATCACTCAATTGTGTGTGAACTAGATTAGATTAGATAGGGAGTGCGTGAGTTCTATTAATCTCGCCCTTAAAAACGTTCCTCGAAAGATACGACTTGGGTGACGCTTACCTATGTTATACATGACCTCTTATTGTTGTGAGCATGCGTTAGCGTGAAACACCTCCAATTATATATGCATCTTCTTTTTTCTTTTACCAAAGTGAATTGTCAATTTTTGATTTTTATCATTTGATAGCTAAATTTTAGAACATGAAACACCACTGGTTTTTGTTGGGCAATTGAAATAGGATAAATATTAGCTGTCCACCTACTTTAGGATTTCGTAGCCAACTAAAATTCGATATTCCATTTCTTGTTTTCTCAAATTTACATTTCATTAATTGGTGTGTATAGCAATAAGTTAAAAGTGTTCATAAATCATAATAAATTAAAAATATATTAATGTTTCACGTGTTCGATGATATATAATCTCCATCATATGATATTAGTCTCATTTTTATTTTAATTCATTTCATTATATATTTTTTTATTTTTTTTAATAATATTACAATCATATATCCACTTTTTTGATTTTTTTTTTGCCAAAATAAAATGACATTAGAGCATCAGCCTAGCTTTTCATTTTTTTTAATGTTTTCATTATTATTAATTTTTGGTTTCCCGGTCCGTTTCCAATTTTCGTTGCAATGGAGTTCGGTTTATGAGCCCGAATTTATTTTACTTTTTTATTGTTATTATTTAATTTTTATTTTTGTTTGATTTTTTGTACGATATTTAATACGATTTTTTTAAAACTATGATTGTATTGCATTTTTGAAAAATGACAATACATTGGAATTTTAGAAAGGCACTGAAAAAAAATACAACAAACTTAACTTAAATAACAAAAATTGTGCTAATAGTGACCAAATCGAGCCCGAATTTTCAGAATCATATTTGAATCAAGTTGTCGATGGACATTTGTATCGCGGATAGAGGTCTTCCTTTGGAAGTAGCGTGGAAGCGTCGTCAACCCCTTGACGAGCTTCCATCAGCGTAGCAGATAAACTTGAACCCTCCTCGTCAACCCAATCATCCACTTCCTAGCTTTCATCTTCAATATCATGTTGTGTATGATAACACTACATGATCCATGGTGTTTGAATTTGAAAAAATGAATATGGTTTGTGGAATTGAAATGTAGAGGGAGAGTTTGAGATGAGAGCGGTGCGGAAAATGATGTGCGAGAAAGTGTTTATAGATATAAATAAAAAAATTACAAAATATTATACTACAAATTGTTGATCAATCAAGAGCTGCCACATGGCAAGGTGCAGGGTCGGGACATCGGGCTGTCGTGCAATCAAGGTCCGCCCGACCGCCGCTGCTAATGCTCTAATATTACACGGAGGAGGTAGTACCATGGATAATCTCGTTTAATCTTACTAATCGTGAATATAGTGTAATTATCCCGTCAACTTTTAACGGTCACCTCATACATATAAACGTTTTCATTGCATGTTTTTGACGAGGCAAAGTTAGTATAATACTATTAGTAAAAAAAAATACTAAAAGAAAATGTGATCCATCAAGCCACACAAACTAAAGATGCCAAGTCACAATTCATCCTAATGGCAGTTGAGGTTTTAATTTCCTATTCTAGATAATATTTGTATTGTAAATATATATGGCCTACAGTATTTTATAACAAACCTAAGAAAATTGTATTTAAAGATACAAAATGTGATGTAAATAAAAAATATGGCTAAATTACTTACATCCGCATTATATTATATTCTATACAGAGGATGGATTCATTTATATAAAATACAGTTAAACTTAATTTAGATGGTGAAGATAATTAATAGCAATAGTATTAGGTCCCCTAAATCTGCCTTGTTTGGCGAATTTAAATGCCATAAAGACATAAACGCATCTAACTTGAGTAGATCTTGAATTTATGTCTCTCAACATCTCTTATTGGGTATCAACATTAAGGTACTACCGCCGTCCCGTGAGAATCGTCTCTAAGAAAAAATATATATGAGATATAAAATAATATTTATGAATAATTGCGGGATATGCAATTTTTTGTTCAACACATTAAAAAAAAAGTTGAATAAAATTTTATATATGAATGGAGTGAGTATGATTTTGAAATTTCAAAAAGAAAAAACTCCAAATATATTGTTCATGAAACACACATACACAATATAGCATTTATGGTGCTCATAGGAGAAGTGATACTTCATGCATTTAATATAACAGATAATTTGTAATTTAACTACACTCATAAAAAGAAATAAAATAGAAAGCATAATATAGTACTACATTATTATCTGTTTTACAACCCAGTGGTGAGTGAAATGGGCCCATAATCCAGCCCAATGAGGACTCCAGTCATTTGGATGGGACCATATTATAAGTAATTATGCTAGTACATTATTTTTTTGCACACGTATGAAATGATATGATTTAATACATAATACAACTTAAAAGAAAAAAAAAATCAAAATCTTCTTGTTAAAAAGATAACATAAATAGTACTCCCTCTGTCTTATTTGGAAGCGGCATATTTATTATTTTATAGCACTACTAGTCATTTGAATAAAAACAAAC
>JAOWBJ010052555.1:0-10388 GCA_028566335.1 Monarda citriodora
GACGCAATTGAAGCTGAACAACATGAAAAGTCACGACTGTCACGTGTTTATGCAGATGCTCTTACCTATTGCCTTCAAAGAACTACTTCCTAAAAATGTGTGGAAGGCCATTACAGAGTTAAGCATCTTCTTTAAGGAATTATGCTCCCATAACATGAGAATAAATGATATGGACAAACTTAGTGAAAAGATAACAGTGACTCTATGTAAGCTTGAACAACTCTTCCCACTGAGCTTTTTTTGACTCAATGGAGCATCTAACCGTCCATTTGGCCAATGAAGCACGACTTGCCGGTCCAATTCAGTATCGATGGATGTATCCGTTTGAGAGGTATTTGCGCTGAAAAAAAATGTTAAAAATTAAGCCAAGGTGGAGGGATCCATTAGCAATGCATACACACTGACAGAAATATCAACATTTTCCTCGTATTAGTTTGAGGATCATGTCAACACAAGATTGAGAAATGTATCTCGCAATGACGCTGGATTCGTTGATGACATGAATGGTGATCCGAATATGCTCTCAATTTTCAAACCTATTGGACGTCCATCGGAAGAAGGACAAACAGATACTTGGATACAAATGAATACGCGGCGGCGTATATATACATATTATCCAATTATCTTGAAGGTACAAACACCTTTGTCAAGTGAGTAACTTAATTTTTAAGTCTGTATAGTAAATGCTTCTAATATATCTTGCTAATATACACTTTTTCAGAGTGTTCGAGGATGAAATGCGAGCTGACTTTCCCGGAATTCATGGGGACGTGTTAGATGCTAAGTTCGATAAGGAGTTTTCCAGCTGGTTCTTTAATTATGTAAGAAGCCATTAATTCCTGTTATATCTATACAATTACTTAATCACAATATATGTAAACCTTGCATATTGTTTCTCACAGTTGAGAAGACCTTGTAACACCGATCTGAACCCACGTATTAAAGCACTTGCATCAGGCCCTGTATCGGAGATTGAAATGTACTCAGGATATTTTGTGAATGGATGTAGGTTTCACACGATAGATCTTGATCGTGGTAGTTCCACCGTGAATAGTGGGGTTTGCATTAAAGTCAGTTTATGGCACCGGTCTGCAAGATTTCTATGGTCGTCTGTTGGAGGTGTGCGTGTTGGAGTATCCGGGCTATCCAATTAAGAAGACGACCTTATTCAGATATGAATGGTTCAACTTGTATAGTTCAGGAACTTCCGTTGATCCCGACTTAACTAGGTTTCAGTAAACTACACACACAGATATAAGAAGTACGACCCGTTTGTTCTGGCTAGTTAAGTCATTTAGGTGTTTTACTGTCCCTATCCTAGTAAAAATCAATCAAAGAAGAATTGGTGGGCAGCTTGCAGAGTCCCGGCGAGATCTACTGTTGAAATCCCTATTGAAACATCCAGTTCAACTTTAGATGAACTGTTTGAAGACGACGACGTCATGGTAATAGAGACTCACACAATTCTGGATGATGATGATCCGATACATGTTCGTCATCCGCAGGGTGGAAACATTGAGATACACGACAATGGAGATGTAGAAGACGTTGATGAAGGCATAAGCTCGTCGGATGATGCTAGTGATGGTTATGATTCAGATTTGTGATACATGTACTTGTTATTGTTAATGAATTCAAATGTGATATATTATTGGTTATTGTTTAATGAATTTGATACTATTTACCGATTATTCGAACGTTTAATTATTTTATTTACAAAAACAGGTAATTATATTTCATAAATGATAAAAAATTGGCCACATCAGCATATGCCACGTCACCAGGTCGCGACAGAAGGGGGTCTCCAGTGCAAAAATCTCGACCTGAGTCGCGACTGTTGACGTGCAATGACACCTCAGTGCCACATCAGCTGGTTCATATGACATGGGTTCACCGACAGACCGTCCGTCGGTGACCAATGGGGTCGGGGTTACCGACGGATAGTCCGTCGGTGACCAAAAATTTGAAAATCCCGCCGCATTTTTGAAAAGGCGGGTCGTTTGGTCACCAACAGACTTGTCCGTCGGTGATCAAGCCGGGTCGGGGTCACCAACGGATAGGTCCGTCGGTGAAAACACGGGTCGTGAATCGCCGACGGACCCCCTCTGCATCTCCTCTCCCTCTCCATCTCGCTCGTCAGTCGTCGCCGCTCGCCACCGCCTCCGCCACCGCTCGTCCTGCCACCGCCACCGCAACCGGTAAGTGGTCTCCTCCTCTCCTCTCTCTCTCTCTCTCTCTCTCTCTAACTCTTTCTATCCCTCCCTCTGCCTCAAACCTTCGCCACCACCGGAGCCGCCGCCGTTACCGATGGCTGACCAAGAAGGTCAGTATCTCGAACATTTCCATTTCTCGATTTATGCTACTTGTTGTTTGATTTATATTCATAGTTTTTTTCGAATTGAAGTGAATATGTTCTTTGATTTATGTTCTTTGATTGTGTCTTTTTTTTTTCTTGTTATTGATTAGTGTTATTGTTTGTGGCTATGTCTTTGATTGATTAGGTTAGTATTATTGATTAGTGTTCTTTCATTGATTTACGTTCTTTGATTAGTGTTATTGTTTGTGGCTATGTTACTTGTTTGTGGTTATGTTACATGTTATTGTTTACTTGTACATTCTTGCTGAAAGAGTTCATTTAGATGATCACTCCACTAGTTACTTGTTTGTAGTTACATATGCCTAATTTCCATGAGTTAATGATATGCAATGAATTAGTTGATTTTTTAGGAATTAGTTTATGCAATGATATGGAATGAATTAGTTTATGCAATGAATTAGTTGATTTTTTGTAGTTACTTGTGCATTAATTATTTGTGCATTATTAGTATGTGGCAAATATTGGGATAAATGTAATCAATTTCTTAAGGATCTTCTCCCTCTGGGATATAAATTGATTACATCTTAAGGATCGTCTCCCAATGTCATTGTTTGCTTTAATATGGTTTTTTTAATTGTATTGGTTTAATGGGTTCAGTTGATTGAGTCGAGCACTCGGTAGTTTAGGATAGTAGGGTTATGCTGCCGAAATTTTTTGTCATTCTCTGTTAATTTTTTTAACTCTGTTAAGTAAGATCGGGAAATCGTAGAAATTTTAGGGCTTCTACGTCTAGTCAGGGCGATCCCGCGTCACTGTCTGACGGACGCGGGCCCATTCTGCGTTTAGGTTCTAGTCAGGAATCATCATGGGTTCCTGACACCGAGTCCCTGGCAAGTTCTAGTCGACCTACTGCCCTGCCTAGGGTTAGGAACACTAGGACCGCCGATGTTGCTACTACATGGCCGAAGTCACAGGACGACCGTTTACAGTTTGCCAGAGGTGCCGACAGGTACATATTATTATTTTTATTTTATTTTAAAATTCCAATTTATACTTATAAATTGATATATAATATCTTCTGTCATTTTTAGTGTACTACTAGAGTCACCCGACATTGTGAAGACGTGCACGAAGAGCTTCAAGAGGATTGCGAACCCGGGATGATGCAGTTGGAAGCTGACTCCTCCTGAGGTCAAGGAGTCGTATTGGCAAGAATTTTAGGTAATTAAATTTATTTTGTTTCATAATTGGTAATTAGATGAATTTTTACTAACTTTTTTTTGCAAAGGTCCTATAGCTGGGAGCCCGACATGGAGGCTGAGGTTAGACATATGTGGGAGAAGAAGGCCCAGAAGAGATACAACGACAACCTCAGCGAAGTCAAGAGGGCCTGGTTGGCGAAGCGGGTTGGGGGCAAAGACTTGGAGAGGCCCCAGTACATGAGGGAGGAGTACTGGGCCGGCATCCAAGAGTACTGGGTCAGGGAGGATGTCCAAAGGATCGCGGCCATCAACCAGAGCCGGAACGCCGAGCCCGATGGACCCAGAACTGGGAAGAGCAAACATTCCGGAGGGTCCAGGTCGACATGAGTCGTCCAGCTGATGGTAAGTGAATTTAATGTATTTTCTTTCACATTTTAGTTTATAAAAAAGATATTAAAATATTTTTTTTTTTTTGATTCAACAAGTCGAAGAGACTGGACGGACGACCCGTGAGTTGACCTACGACATGTTCCTCTACAACCACAAGAGGTCTGATGGCACTTATGTCACAGACAATGATCGACAGCTTGATGTGAGTTTTAATTAAAATTTTAATTAATAGTTTTAAATTACATTTAATTTAGTTGTGTTATTATCTAACACATTTAAATATTGAATTTAGGAGTCGATCCGTGCCATTGCTGATGCCCAGGGACGGGATGATCTCCACGAGATCTATATGGAACAAACCCAAACCCAACCAAAAAGTCTCGGGTATATGGCACTGGAAGCGTCGGTGAAAGTCAACTCAGCCGGGGCTCGACGCAAAGCACCGGTGCTTTCGCCTCCCTCTCTCAAGACTTGCTCAGGGCTCATCTGAGACCCATAGAAGAGCAGCTGGCTTCAATCCAAGCGGAACTGGAAACCCTGGATACAGCGTTAGTTCAGGAACAGAGACAACGAGAAGCCATGTAGCGACAGATCGACAAGATGCAGAGGTTGATCCGAGGGCAGCTTCATCCTACTCCACCACCTTCTCCTCATCCTCCTTGATGTATTAAATTTTTTTTATGTATAATTACAATTTTTTTTGTTTATTTAATATTTAAACAATTTGTTGCATATTTAATTTCTTTATTTATTTGTTTATGCGAATTCGATAGTTTAATCGATACGATCACCGAAAAATAAATCGAGAAACAAGTGCAAAAAATAAAAATAAATTAAAATTAATTAAAATTAATTAAATAATTTTTATATATAAAAAAATCGGTAAATCACTGACGAACTGTCCGTCTGTGATCACATACGTTGATGCTTCGAGATGCTATACGAGTGTGAGTGTTTTTCGTGCGTGTTCTTGCGCAAATGCAAAAGTCTCTATACTCAACAATCCTAACATGCTCACTATTTATATGCATAGCTCACAAGTGGACAATTAATGCATAATCATGCAAATTCATGCAACCATCCATAATGGTCGGTGGTTACGTAGTAACCTTTATGAGTTACAAGGATGAAATTATGTAGTCATCCATAATGGCTAGTTGTTACGTAGTAACCCTTATGAGTTATAAGGATGAACTTGAATGTACGAATCTAAACAAGACGTTTGTCCAGATTCATTAAGGATTTACACTTCAAAAAACTAAGTATGAAAGTAAAGCTTGCCTGCAATTTGCAATCTGCGGTCTGACTTGCATCAACAAGTTGCATCTATGTTGGAATATTAGGTTAAGGGGGGAGATCTCAATGCTTGTGTTTTGATTGGTCCCAAAGTGATAGTTTAGAATTTTACCATTTGATGAATTTCACTATGTACCGCAAGTTGTTCTGCTAACAACGAAGCGATGATATCAAGAGCGAAAACCTGTCAAAGCGAAGCAATCACTATAGCTTTTCCATGTCACGGAAACAAAGCATTCAACTTCCAAGTCCAAGTGATAGTCGGCCTTTGCCTGAGTGACAAAGACAAAGCGACCGCTTGCATTGAACTCAAAGCGGCTGCCCGCTATGAAGCCTAAACGACAGACTGCCAAGGAGTCATAGCGACCATTAAGCTTCAGTAGATAAAGCGACGATTCTCTCTATCTCATAGCGATCCACTTCCGTTGAAAGCTACCTCATACTTAGTATCTTTTCATCACTATGAGGAAGCCTAGCGCCCGCAAAAGTTTGAAGGATCGATAATGTATCAAATTTAAATACTAGTTGTTCTGACTTGGCCGTACTTATCATTAAATTTGTTCAGAAGTCAAAGGCTACGTGGACACACGAAATTCTCCAACGGATGGAACCAGTACAATACCTCGGAGGATTACCTACAACATAACACAAAAAGGTATAGATTTCCTGAAATCGTGGGTTACCTTTTCGGCGAAAAGCACATATCATATTTCTGCAACCTATCCGAATTAATTATATGGTCTACTCATGTAGGGTAGTCCACATATTTCTCTAATGGATACATGGGTATCTTAATCTATAGATAGGGCTACTACTCAACATGCACAAATGTCCAACTATCAAGATATTGCTTTATGCACAAGCTCGCAAGAACCCTGCTTCATCACTCTCTCAAGCTTTTGCACTAGTTAGAGTTAGTTGAATCCTTAGAAAGATTTCCAAGCTTTTCTAAGTAATAGTAGCAAAACCTATACCTCCATCCTTGATACTAGAGAATCTATTCTCAGTTCAAGAAGGAAAGAAACATACCCTTAGCATTTGCTTTCATCATCTAGGGTTTCTTTCATTGTTAATCTTCGTTTGCTAACCCCAAACAAAAATAAGAACTTTGTATTTCCTGCTCGCTAGGCCGAATTAGCTGAGGAACTGGTTAGGTTGGCTAGATCACTTCATCGGGAAGTTTAAAACCGAGACATTGTAACTTCACGAGAAAGGTTAAAACCCCGACGTTTGGCCACCCGCAAGCTCAAATTCGCTGAGGACTTAGTGGTTTATCTAAGTCACTTCATTGTTAAGTATAAAATCAAGACGTGTTTCCTACCCAATTTAGGTAGAAGAGTGGACGTAGGAGTTTGGACTCCGAACCAGTATAAATTGTTTGTGTGCTCTCACTTTTACATTCTATTGTTCATACACACTTACGAGAAACAAAAAAGTTTTAACTAATACAAGATTTACTTAAAGCAAGTATGTACACCAAATTCCGCAAGCGTTCTTACTCTGCAAGTGATCGCTCTCAGAAGGAAATCTTCTTTGAGAGATTGTTTTGCCTTTGTCAAAAGCGACTCTGAGGAAAACTGTTTTAAAACGAAGAGGTTTTATGAACTTTTATACGTATTCATGCCCTTCAACATGTGTAACATTGGCTAGTCTGGGCCAACAATATACGATTTGCGATCTGACCTACAAATTTGCAGTCCGACCTGCAAATCGTAAGATGACTTGCAAAATCGCAAGATGACCTGCAAAATCGCTAGTTGGCCTGCAAACTTGTAGTCCGACCTGCAAAAACGCAAGCTGGCATGCAAGCTTGTTAGCAAGTTGTTCACCAAGCTTGTCATCAAGCTGCCTAATGAGCTTTCCAACAACAATTTATTAACATGAAGAAACTCATTCAAACTTCATATGTTCATATATTATTCACCAAAAATTGATTTTGAGCATATACCACATTCATCTACTCTCATAGTAGAATAATTATTTATCATTTAACTTGACAAATAATTTAAATATAAATTATTAACATTTGATTCAAAGCCAAATTTCCAACACTCCTAAAATGAAACTGATCGATTCTGACTTTTTTAAAGGATTTGAAACGACATAAAGAACAATAATTAATGAACACAGTATTTACGTGGTTTGATTTACTTTGGGTAAATCTACATCTACGGGAGAAAGTATGATCTTTATTTGCTTGAGGGTGCAGAGATTACAATGATAGATTATAACCCTTTTTTAATCAACCTACGTGCTATTTATACACAATGATTATGGGTCTGGGCTCACAGGCCCAGTAGGTGTGTGTAACCACTTTGAGGTGGTTACTTGCGGTTGAGAAGATCGTAGGTTGAGGTGTGCATGCATGTAACTGCATGCGAATAACCGCTTTTGACTGCGGATTATCTGCTGACAGAAAAGTTACAAGTCGACGACTGTTTAAAGTCGGAGTGCGCTGCATTGCATTTCTTGTACGGGAGTGTAGTCGCTAGGGCCTTGATTCGGCTTGGAGGCTTTGAACCAGAGTGCATTACCGAACTGAACTCGTTGCTGGACAGTAATGGGTTGGACCGGTTCACTCGAGCTTGTCTGTTAATGGGCCGGATTGAATGGGCCTTTCCACTAGGCTTGAGGGATGTCAGTCCGTATCCCATCACTGCCCCTCCCAAAGAGTGAGGCAATGCCGAAATCAGCTGAAGGTGGGGCACTTCAAATGTGCCGGGCACTTCGGATGTGCCAAAGTTGAGACGTGTTGACGTGTACTAGCGTACACTGTATGTTTCCTTGCATTTAATGTGACGGTTGGAATCCCGAAAAAGTGGTGTTCGAATCTTCGCCTACTTTTTGATAAAAACCCTAGTTCTGCCACATTCCAACCTTTTCTCTTTCTTTTTTTTTCGCATTCTCTCCATAATCTTCTTTGCAAATTCAAGCTTTTACGGAATTTTCTTCGCCGGAACAATCGCAAAAAACCGGAGATTTCCAATCAGCAATCTCTTTTTCCACATAAACAAGTAAGTATGTCTTCCACCTCGAGTCCACAATCGGGTAGTGATGGGGGGGTCACCGATAAAGTAGTTGTAGGAACGTTGACATAAACCGGCGGCGGCCGGAAAAAGCTGAGTTAGTTCCAGTAGAGAGATTTAGGTCATGTCTTAGTAGGGAAACTATAACCTCTCTAGTTAGTCGATATTATTTTCGGGGGGGAATTATCGTCGTTCCCAACGATGATGATAGGGCGGATCTTCCGCCGGCATGATACTCTACAGTCTACGAAGCCTGCTTAGAGTGCGGGCTTCGTTTTCTGCTTTATCATGTTTTTGTTGAACTGTTAGATAGGTTTAGTCTCCCCCTCAGTCAGGTGACTCCGAACTCTTGAAGACACTTGACAGTTTTTGCTGCCGAAGTGTTAGTGATCGGATATGAACTCTCCTTAGACTTAGTGCTAAGGTTTTTCCAGTTTAAGAGAAAAGGGTCATGATTCTTTCTTACCCCGATTCGGGTATTTAGAGCCAAGACGAAATCCAAGTTGCCGAAATGGCAGTCCCATTTTTTTATTATAAGAGGACTGGGGCCTCCGAATTTGTGTGGAGAGGGGTCGAGTCCGTAATCCGTCACCCTTTGACTAAATACCTGGGCGGGCTCGAAGACCTGCTCAGGGATACCCCTATGGTAAAGGGCATACTCGGAGCTTGAGCTCGTCCGAGGTGCGGTCAACCAGCCTGACTCGTCTACCGATGAAGAAGTCGTTGAGGGTGAGGATTGCTTTGTCCTCGTAGTGTGTTTCCTTTAATTCCATTTTCTGACACCGTCTTCTTTGTTTTCAATGAATATGATGAAGTAATTTGGCAAGAAGAAGGTTGTCGGGTAGGCTCCTGCCGCTGAAAGGGAGCCGAAGAGGCAAAAAACCTCTTCTCGGACCGCACTGCCCCTCACCACTATAGGTCCGGTCCCGATGACCACGTCCTCGTCTTCTGCCTCCTCTGAGAGGACTTTGGAGGGAGGATTGCACAAGAGGGGACCGAAGCCCCCTCTTCGGCTGCACCTGTACAAACTCTACCCAGCTTGGAAGAGGAAGTTGGGACTTTGGGGGCCCATTTTGGTGCTCTTATTGCTCAGGCCTTGGAGTGGGCTGGGAATTTTGCCGAGGTGTGTGTTACTCCCCCCTTTTTTTATTGACGAAGTCTTCATTATTTTTGCAGAGGACCAATCTTCTTTCCGGACTGGTGGTGTCCGAATTGAAGAGAGGTGCATCCGAGCACTGGAAGCTGGAACAATCCTTGGCTAAGGCCAAAGATTCTTTAACGAAGGCCAAGGACGATGCTACAAACAAAGCATCCGAGGCTAAGGCCATGGAGTCGGCACTGAGCCGGACTATAGCGAGGGCGGCCAAGGCGGAAGCCAAAGCGACCGCGACGAAGGCCGAGATGGAGCTGCTGAGGAAGCAGAGGGAAGAGGATGCTGCTTTCTTCGTTGCAACGCAAGGCGAAGTCCTCCGTGCTTACACGGGGAAGATCTTCGTGAGCTCGCAGTTCACTGCTTTCGTCGGTGGACTCAGCAACATGCTGAGCGAAAACCTCAGCCAAGGGGTGGATGTGGTGATCCCACTCTATACCAGAGGTGGCTACTCGTCTCCAAACCATGCCGCTTCTCGATGCACTGGTGACATCGCCGGTGCCTTTGACGGCAGAGGCGGTTTGTGCGTGCAGTACGGACCGCGATGAGCAAATGGAGAGGGCCCTTGCCGCAGCGGGCCCGGTGTCTCCAGCACCACTCGTCACCGAAGTTGATCAAGAAAAAAAGAAGAGGAATAGGCGGGAGAGGAGGAGGGTGATGAGGTCCCCAAGTCTCCAAGAAATGAGGTGCCCCTTTCACCTCCAAAAGATCAGGAGGCCGATCCGGAGGCAAGTGAAACTAAAGTGCCGAATCTGGAGGCCAATCTGGCTGACCAACGCGAGAAGGCAAGGGAAGACAAAGTGCCGAAGAAGACCACTGAAGGAAATGGGGGTGACCACACTGAAGTGCCGAAATCCGTCTCTCTTGTATGACTTCACTCATTTTTTTATTAGTTAGGTCTCACATTTGTACTTCGGCCTTGATGCCTTCCTCTTGTACCTTTTCAGCATGAATAAAAGACTTTTTTGCTTTAGAATCGTTCCATTTATTGCTTTTATTTTTATATC
>JAOWBJ010052662.1:0-10387 GCA_028566335.1 Monarda citriodora
GTCTTCAGTGCTTTTGTCAGAGCTTTTAAGAGCTTTTACTTCAGGTGGAACATGCTGAGCGAGTAGCTTTGTATTGGAGCGAACTCTGATAAGTCGCTCGAGAGACATCAAGCGAACTAGGTAAGTCGCTTGGCATGGTTTAAGCGGTCTTCTGCTGTGACACGCTTCTTGAGAGATCTTTGATCAACTCTTGTTCCTTGTTTGAATGTTGCTCATGACAAGTCTTCTTGAGGTTGACGTTTGAGGGATATCCGCTAGAATTGATAAGTCTCTTTGAGCACTTGGAGCGGACAATCTTTACGTGGTCAACTTTGCTTCAGGTATTCCAATAGAACATCTTATCAAGAGAAGACTTCGCTTATGACTTCTTTCTTGGAGTAGGAATTCTGAAAAAGACTACATTGGAAATCGCTTGGTCATCCTAGTCGCTTTCGTCATTCTGCTTCGACTTCAGTTTTCGTCTGGTAGAAAATACTTTTGATAAAATATGAAGTTTCCTAACAAGTGAACTTCATCTATTACATGAAAATTTACAAGTATCCTACCACTAAAGGGATTTATGAGATTAACAATATGAATAATTAGGAAGGAAACTTTAATATAATAAAAATCATTTAAACCTAATTCCCCTTAACTAAATATACAACATTCTCAAAATTAAAATATGATTAATTAGTTGAATTGAATTTCAATATGACTATTGTACTAGGCGACAACCCATAATTAAAGAGCAAGTGCGCCGCCCCTCTATCTATGGACTATATAAATAAAAGCTGAGCAGCTACTACAACTAGAAAAAATTAGAAAAAAGAAAAGATAAACTTAGAAAAGATTAGGGCAGGAAAATGGCGGTGAAGGTGTACGGTCCGGCCTACGCATCTCCGAAGAGAGTGATACTTTGTTTGATAGAGAAGGAGATCGAGTACGAGGTTGTCGACCTTGACCTCTTCAAGGGGGAGAACAGGTCTCCCCAATATCTCCAGCTCCAGGTCTCTCTCTCTTCAAATTCTTTTATTTTTTATTATTTTGATGTAATAATGATATTTTTTGTCGCCATGGCAGCCTTTTGGAGCTCTTCCTGCTATTGAGGATGGAGACTACAAATTATATGGTACAAACTCATGTTCTGGTGTTTGATTGCTCCCACCACATAACTTTAATTTCTTTTCTATTTTACATTTACATGGGAGTGATTCTTAGGCAAAATTGATCCATCAATTTTTTTCATTTGAATCAATTATATTTCTATTATTAGTTGTTTAAAATTAGAGGATGGCACTATTTTCTCATATTTTCCGAGTCCCATTATTCTCAAATTAGTACTGATATACAGATTATCTCTCTCTGTCCACAAATACGAACTTCAAATTTTTCACAAGAGTTTCAGTTTTTATGATTAGTGTATGTTAGAAGTGATTTTAATATTAAGGGTGTCCAAATATAAATTAAGAACGATCGTTTTTTGGATGGAAGGAAATATTTACCAACAATTATGCTTATTTCAGAATTGGTGTAGAGTATTTCTCAAATTTGTTCGAGTATTCCTCTCACTTTAGTGTCCTTACACTTTTATTATGAAGCAAAATGACACACTATTATTATTTGTGAATCAAAGGATTTTATCTTGATTTCCTTTATACTAGCTTCGAATTGTCAATCTTGAGTAACATTTCTTGGTGATAATGTGTGGGAAAATAAAAGAAGCATTTTCCAGCCTTTTTTGAATCAAAACTTTGTGCAGAATCAAAGACCATTTCCTTAACTCGACTCAAATTTATCAATTTTTGGAAACATTTTCTTGGCTTTCTAGGGCTCTTAATATTGATCACTGTGGCAAAAAGAAATTAAAAGAGAAAAAGCCTTTTATTGTATCGATTTTGAAGTGTTAAAGGGCATCAAAATTTCATGCAGAATCACGAGCCATCATCAGGTACTACGCAGAGAAATACAGGTCTCAAGGAACTGAGTTATTAGGTAAAACAATAGAGGAAAGAGGCGTAATCGAGCAGTGGCTGGAAGTTGAGGCCCACAACTTCCAGCCACCGCTCTACGACCTCGTGGAACAACTCCTAATCGGCCCGAAAATGGGCCTGGAGCCCGACATGAAACGGGTCCAAGAAGACGAGGAGAAACTCTCAAAGACTTTGGACGTGTACGAGGAGAGACTAGGGACGAGCAAATACTTGGCTGGCGACGCCTTCAGCCTCGCTGACCTAAGCAATATCCCCTTCGCCAACTTTTTGATGAGCACTCTCAATAAAGAGTACATGATTAGGGATAGGAAGAATGTGAGTAGATGGTGGGATGATGTGAGTAGTAGGCCTTCTTGGAAGAAGGTGCTTGAGCTCTATCCTCCAGCTCTTTAGCCCTAATTTGTGGTTCGGCGGTCGATTTCAGAGACGGGATTTAGTCAATAATGAAGGATTTCGAGCAGTCCAGCCGTGGTTTGTGTCTTTTATCTTGATTGATTGAACTGGTGTGTGTTGTGTGTTCTTGATGGTAGTGTTGTTATGACGGTGATAAATAATAATCCTCTTTATGGCTTTTTTTGGGGATAATTTAATTGAAATTTACAGGCTGCCTAACAGAGAACTCGAAATATAGATTTTTTTTTATCATGTGTGTTTTATTGTTATAACTAATTGTTGTATTAGTACTCCTTATTTTAAAAAATTGTGCGTTAAATACAATATATTAGTACTCTCTTCATCTCTTTTATTGTTTTTTTTTAATATATGTGTAAAATAATTGAAAGTGATCTAGTAGAATGAGATGTAGTATGTAACTACTATAATTTAAGAAGAAAATGGTCGGGATATCTAATTTATGTTAATATTTATTCATTAGTCGAATTCTATTTGTTCTACCCAAGTTACGTTATGGAATTGTTGTTTTCATTGTTTATTTTTTAAGAACATAAGAGTTATTTATTCAAAAAAACGAAAAAGAAAATAAGAATGTCGTACGCATTGAAAGATTGTAGGCCTTTTTTTTTTTTTTTTTTGCTAGGATGGGTCTTTATGTTTGGGCCCGTTTCGTGAGTGCATGAGAATACATTAGTTTATTTTTCGCATGTAGTTTCTCGGTTCCGCTGTTAAATAAATATTTATGTAAAGTTGCACTCTGGCAAGAACCTGCTCCGCATCTAGCGTGTTGATTGTGTGCAACCGGGATGAAGATCTTCAAGCGGATATTCTTGAGACGACGAGTATGGATTGTTTCTGAAAAACAAGGAGTTGCGCAACTACGGATTTTTCCGTTGTTAAATTCGCAGTTTTTTGTAGTGTGCCTCGTGGAAGAGCTTTATCACAATGGAAACAAATATCGGATCTAGTCATGCTGAAGATATGTGATCTCTCAAGAATATTGAAGATCACAATGAATTTTATTTTAAAAGGAATATTCGGTGATTACTTCCTTCTTAGAATAGGATTCATTAATTACTTTATTCATTGTATAAATATGAGAGACGCTCAATTATTTGAGTGTCGTGCATTGTGTGAGTTTATAGTATTGGGAAACACGAGAGCTTTGGTGAGTTGTGTGATTGTATTCGAGTGTGTTATAAACTCGAGTTGGGAAAAGTTTACGAGTGGGTACTCGTGAACTTGGGTAGACTTAGGATTGGAGGTGCGGCTTTTACGTCCAATTTAGTAGAGAGTAGATGAGCGAGGAGTGTGAATCTTGTAACATTGAATCTCTATAATATTGGAGTATTCCCACGGGAGAAATCCCCCCAAACGTAGGTGTGTTTACACCAAACTAGGTAACCAATATCCGGTGTGCTGTTTTACTTTATGTTGTGCTTTGTTACTTGGGTAGTTCTTGTTTGTGTAGAATCACAGTACAAGTTGAACAATTTCAATTGGTACCAGAAGCTGGTCACCTAAGTTACCGGTGCTCAATCCAGGTTTACTTTGTTCAAGTTACTTGTTTGTGGGTCTACCATGTCTGGAATCAAGGAAGGAGGATCCAGTACGTGACCACCGTTGTTCGATGACACTAACTATGGATACTGGAAGGTGAGGATGACGGCTTCCATCAGAACCATTATTGAAGGAGCATGGACTGTTGTCGAAAAAGGATGGACAGAACCAAAAACTGTTGAAGGAACTGCCAAAGATAGAACAGAATGATCACCAGCAGAGGTGGCCATATCCGGATTGAATCAGAAGGCGGTGAATGCTATTCAGAGTGCTGTCAGCATTGAAATATTCGTTGTAATCTCTACCCGTCAAACAGCAAAAGAGGCCTAGGATATTCTCAAAAATACCTTCGAAGGAAATAGGAGAGTTAAAGGTCAGAGAGTTCAACAACTAATTACTCAATTTGAGAATCTTAAGATAGAAGAGGATGAAACTGTAGCAGACTTCCACACCAAGCTAAGATCCATAGTTAACGAATGCACCTTGCTGGGAGAAGTTATTGCTGATAGTAAGGTTGTAAGGAAGATTCTAAGATCTTTACCAGAAAGATTTGACTACAAGGTGGCTGCGATTGAAGAGGCTAGAGATCTGGACAACTACAGTTCGGGGGACCTAATAGCTACCCTAAGAATCTTCGAGATGAGGCTGAGAGATAACAAGGGAACCAAAAAGAAGAACATGGCGTTTAAGGTGACACAAGAAGCAGAAGATTCGGATGATTCACCTGATCTACAAGAGATGGCCGACACAATTGCCTACCTTACAAGGAAATTCAAAAGGTTCAACAGACCAAGGAAACAAGAAGGTTCGTCCTCAAATTCTCGTGGAGAAAAGACTAAGGTGGAGGCTAAGGACAGAACTGACAAAGGCCCTAGATGTTATGAGTGTGAAGGATATGGACATATCAAGAGCGAGTGTGCAAATTTGTTCGAATATCAGAAGGTTAACAAGAATGCCTTTCATGCTTCATTCAGTGATGAAGATACAGAAGAAAGTGGAACTGATGAGGAACGGAAACGATCATGTGGCGGTCATGGCTATTGTCGATCCCTCGCATGAAGAAGAAGCTGGTGACAGAGAATCATTGCCGAATGCCACCAACATAATTCAACAACTCAAAGATCGATGTGATCAAGTAACCATGGTGAATGATCTGTAGGCTCAACAAATTCTGAAGCTAACTATGGAGAAAGAGGACTGTCTAAAGAACATCTATGATCTCAAAGAAGAAGTGAAGTTCAAAAACCAGGAGCTGACCCATCTCAACAAGCTGATTTGATCTCTCAACAGCGGATCAAAGAAGTTGGATGAAATACTTAGCCAAGGGAGACCTGACTAAGATAAAACCGGTTTGAGTGCTGATAAAGGACAAAACAGTGGAGGATCAAGGGAAATCAAATTTGTCCCTGAAACGAAACAGCCGATGGAGAACAGGATGAAGGACATGGGATATGACAGGCGACACATAGTAAAGAACTCCAAGGAGAAAAGGTTCATCCCAACCTGTCATTATTGTCAAAGGCCGGGACACATTCGACCTTACTGTAGATTCAATCTGAGTGACAAGAGAAGATCTCCTTATGGAAGACGGTATCAGGAAAAGAAGTGTTTATGACTATCAGGTGCAATGGAGTTAAAGTGGGAACAACCTGGTACATTCATAGTGGTTGTTCTAGACATATGACTGGAAATAAGAATGCACTTGTGGACCTTAAGAATTGTTCTGAAGAAACAGTTCTATTTGGAGATGGTGGCAGGGGAAAGATCAAAGGAGTAGGAAGACTGAATGTACCCGGAATGCCACCACTTGAGAATGTTCTTCTTGTTGAAGGTCTTAAAGCAAATCTAGTCAGCATAAGTCAACTATGCGACAATGGAATAGATGTTAGCTTTGGAGTAAAGAAGTGTGTTATCAAGGATAAAGGCCAAGACTACCTTGTTGCTGGAAGATCCTCAGACAACTGTTACACAGTGACACCATTGGTCACTAGTTTGTCAGCAAGTGCTACACTCAGTGAAACTTGGCATCAGAAGTTGGGACATACTCATTACAGGAGCATTCAAAAGCTGATCTCGAATGATGCTATTAGTTGATTGCCAGAACTGAAGCTAAAGGATATGAAAGTGTGTGGGCCATGTCGAATGTGCAAGCAAACAAAGGAGAAACATAAGAAAGTCAAGAAGATAACTACATCCAGAGTACTTGAACTATTACATATTGATTTGATGGGGCCAGTTCACGTAGAAAGCATTGGAGGAAAGAAATATATCTTTGTCATGGTGGATGACTTCTCAAGATACACTTGGGTGGAGTTTATGAGAGAAAAATCAGATGCTTTTGAAGCCATCAGAATTTTGTGTCTCAGGATTGAAGTGGAACAAGATCTGAAAATAGAGAAAGTTCGAAGTGACCATGGAAGAGAATTTTAGGGAACTGAGTTCGAAGAATTCTACAACAACCGAGGGATCATGCATCAATTTTCAGTTCCTATTACCCCTCAACAGAATGGCGTGGTTGAAAGGAAGAACATGACCTTAAATGAGATTGCCAAAACCATGATGAAGGCAAAGGGGATATCAAATCTGTTTTGGGCAAAAACATTCAACACGGCATGCTACATATGTAATAGGCTACTTGAGACCTAAAACACAAGTTACAGCATATGAGATCTAGAGAGGAAGAAAGCATACCGTGAAGCATTTGCATGTTTTTGGGACCACTTGCTATGTCTACAATGACAGAGGGTACAAGAAGAAGCTAGATGACAATGCTATTGAAGGGATATTCATGGGATACTCCAAGAACAAGGCCTACAGAGTCTACAACAGGAAGACTCGAACAGTAATGGAGTCAATTAACGTTACTTTTGATGAGGACAGCTTAGCTCTACCGGAGGAGGAGTTCGAGCAACCACAGGGATCACAGGCTGATCTACTTCATCAATAACCAGATGCAGAAAAAGAAGATTCTTCTAGAGAACAAGAGGAGCAATTGTCTATGCCACAACACTCACGACGTGTGGCAAAAAACTATCCCAACAAAGACATCATTGGAGATCTAGATCAAGGAATACAAACAAGGAAGGTGAAGCTGGATTTCAAGAAACTAACATCCTATATCTCCACAGTTTGCTTCGTATCCCAGATGTAGTCGAAAAATGTTGATGAAGCCTTCCGGGATGAAATATGGATAGCTGCCATGCAGGAAGACCTATTACAATTCGAGAGATGCAACGTTTGGGAATTGACTCCTCTACCCGAAAGAGCAAACATCATTGGCACGAAGTGGGTGTTTCGCAACAAGTCGGACGAAAATGGTGACATTATCCGCAACAAGGCTCGCTCATGGCACAAGGATACTCGCAAGAGGAGGGTATTGACTATGGCAAAACCTTTGCACCAGTCACATGGTTAGAATCAGTACGGTTTATGATAGGTATGGCTTGTAGTATGGGATTCGAAATCTATCAAATGGACGTGAAATCTGCCTTTCTGAATGGTGATCTACAAGAAAAAGTCTATGTCCGCCAACCAAAAGGCTTTAAGGATCCTGCAAAGCCTGATCATGTCTACAAACTACGAAAGGCGCTATATGGTCTCAAGCAAGGTCCAAGGGCCTAATACAACACACTTTCAGAATATCTCTTAACACAAGGCTGTGAACGTGGGCAGGCTGACAAAACCCTTTTTGTGAAAAGGAGCAAGGTGATATTTTACTAAGTTCAAGTATATGTTGATGACTTGGTCTTCGGATCGCGATTGAAAGCCTTAGTGGAAGAGTTTGTCAAGATAATGACAAAGAAGTTCAACATGAGCATGTTCGGGGATCTCAAGTTCTTCTTGGGGTTACAGGTAACTCAGCATCAAGATGGTATTTTCGTCTCTCAACAGAAATATGCAGAAGAACTTGTTAAGAAATTTGTTCTCACTGGAGCAAAGGAGAGAAGAAATCCCATGAGTACTTCAACAAAGCTGACAAATGAAGGTGAAGGAGGTCCTGTAGATTAATCTTTATACAGAAGCATGATAGGAAGTCTTCTATATCTCACGGCCCACCGACCTTATATTGCATACAGTGTTGGAGTTTGTTCTCGTTTTCAGTCGAATCCTAAAGAAAGTCATCTCATGGCTGTCAAGAATATAATCAAATATGTGAAGGGGAGTAGCAAGGTCTTTGGTTTGCAAAAGGAAGTTCAATGGAGTTAACAGGCTATAATGATGCTGATTGGGTTGGGAATCCCAATGATAGAAATAGCACTACTGGAGGATGCTTCTATCTCGGAGAAAACTTGATTTCATGGCACACAAAGAAGCAAAATAGTGTTGCTCTCTCATCTATTGAAGCCGAGTACATAGCAGCTGGAAGTGCCTGTACACAGCTCATTTGGATGACCAAGATGCTGAATGACTATGGAGTAAAGACGAAGAATTACAAGTTGTACTGTGACAACAAAGGAGCAATTGATCTCTCTAAGAATCCAGTTAGTCACTCAAAGGCTAAGCATATAGAGATCATGCATCATTTTATCAGGGATCTGGTTGAAAATGGAGCATTAACCTTAGAGCACATCTCTACAACTGAACAACTTTCGGATATCTTCACAAAGCCTTTGGATAACGTAAGGTTTGAGCATCTAAGAGGAGCACTTGGGCTACGCACTCACTAATCTGTTAAAGTGAGAAATTGGGTTTCATGAGTAGTTTGAGTTTCTTGAGTCCGTTTGGTGTTCAAGACTGCTTGGGCTGAAAAATGAGAGTTTTAGTTGGTGTCCAATCTGGTCTGCTTCGTATTTTGTTTCAGATAAAGAAGAACAGAAACTACAACACTGTGCTCACGTGGAATTCTGAGAAGTTACCTTAAGTGGCAGTTGATTTCGTGATGTGGCAGTTAAAATTTGAATTTCAAATTTTACTAAGAAGTTGCAGAGTTGCATGGGCTAAAGAAACCTACTTTGCAAACCGATTTTCATATCTTTTCAATCTTCTCCTTATTTTTCAAAAATCCTCTCTCAAACCCTAACATTGTTGCTGGTTCGCGAAGGCACTCTTTGGTCAAATTTCACCATGTCTTACAGCAACTCACGAGATTCACAAGCAGACTCGCAAGAATACTTCTCTACTGGTGCTTTACATCGAGAAGGGAAGGAGCACATATCTGATTACTCTTCTACCGAGCCTGATTCGGGAGATGACATTCCAATTGCGAATTGTTTTGCCGCTTCGCATGGCAAAACGCAAAAATCGAAGGCGGTGCAAGGAGAAAAATTGATGGCCGATGCGATGAAGACTCCCCAACAGCAAAACCCTAAGGTGACGGAGGCCATTCCTATGTTCCCAGAAGTAGAGATTGACGCGGATGTGCAGAAACATCCGATGAAAGTTGGACCGTCCCTCCTAAGGAATCTCCAAAGAAGAAGGGAGGAAGAATTAAGCAACCTTGTCGAAAAAATGCAAAGAAGAAGAAGGAGGCGCCTCATATGACTCGGGGGAAGAAAGCCCAACTGGAAGCTGTTATGAAAGCTATTCTAGAATAACAAAAGGCGAAAAGAAAAGGAGACCAAGCGGACGAACCACCTGCAAAGAAGAAGAAGGAGACTACACCCCTGTTGAGAAACGAAAGGAGAAGGAACCCGCTGAGAAGAGGAAGGAGACCTAGGAGAAGGAACGATCTCTTGCGAAGAAGCAGCAACCACCCAGAAAAACTGAAAAGAAGAAGGTCCCACCGAAGGCTACATTTGTTTATTTTTGGCAAGTATGTAGTTTCTCGATTCCGCTGCCAACAACTATCTATGGAAAGTTCTACTCTGGCGAGAACCTGCTCTGGATCCAGTGTGTCGATCGTATGCCAGCTGGATGAAGATCTTCAAGCGGATATTCTTGAGACGGAGGTTTGGGTTGTTTCCGAAAGACAAGGAGTTGCCTTGTGAACGAGGTTTATCACAAAGGAAACAAGTATCGAATTTGGTTACGCTGAAAGATATTCGATCTCTCAAGAATATTGAAGATCACAACATATCTTATTTAAAAGGAAATATCGGAGATAGCTTCCTTCTTAGAATATGATTCTTTAATTACTTTATTCATTGAATAAATATGTATGACGCTCAATTATTTAGGGTGTCGTGCATTGTGTGAGTTTATAGCATTGGGAAACACGAGAGCTTTGGTGAGTTGTGTGATTGTATTCGAGTGAGTTATAAACTCAAGTTAGGAAAATAATACGAGTGGCTACTCGTGAACTTGGGTAGACCTAGGATAGAGGTGCTGCTTTTACGTCCAATTTAGCAGAGAGTAGAAGAGTGAGGAGTGTGAATCGTGTAACTCTGAATCTCTATAATATTCGAGTATTCCCTCGGGAAAAATCCCCCCAGACGTAGGTGTGTTTACACCGAACTTGGTAACCAATCTCTGGTGTGTTGTATTACTTTATGTTGTGCCTTGTACGATCGATCGTTCTTGTT
>JAOWBJ010052772.1:0-10383 GCA_028566335.1 Monarda citriodora
ATTATATGTGCAGATATAATAGGCAATGTGGATTATGTTGCCGAACCCCAAAGAAAGAATATAAATGGTCGTGATTCAATAACGGTGAATGTGCATGTCAAAAATACTGAGTATGTATTTCATTGTTTCAAAATATTTATAATATTATAATAACAACATAATAAAGAAGTTTTATAGATAAACTAAATTTTTATTAACTTCCAAAGGATAATATAAAATATGTCTATCAAATCAGACGTCCAAAAATACGTCTTTTTATTTCTATTATTAAATGGGTAAAAACAAAATTATATTACCAATAATATTATAATGTTATATTTTACCGATATATTATTATATTATAATACCAACAAAAAATAAAATTCATTTACTATATTATTTATTTTAGGGTTAAAGCACTAAAAAAACACAAATTTTTTCAGAACTTATATTTTTTTCCTGACTTTTTGAAATAACTTCTAAATACACGACCTTTTAACGGCGACCAATTTTTCCCCGAATTATATCTCCGATGAAATTCAATCCTATGTGGCAATAAGAGCTTTTCATACGTGTCATATTTTTTTTAATAAGCTGACCTGGTCAAAATGACGTCGTTTAGGTTGAGAATGTAATGACGTCGTTCTGAATAAGAGGGGAAACGACGCCGTTTTTAGTATGACACTCCAAGGCAGATTGTTCCTCTCCCGCTCGCGTTACACAGTTAGGGTTCGATTTCAATCGGTGATTTGAAAAGGGCGTCGGCGAAGGGTTCGATTCTGGGGACAAGGGAAAGCAACCACCGGTCGATTTGGAGCTTTTCACCGGAGATTGCACGACTAATAATAAACCCCAATTTTAGCCCCAATCGATTTTTGTTCCATACCTAGGCGACGTCGTTTCGCTTTTATCCTCTCGCCGGACATGTTTCAAAGCCGGCAGCCACGTATTAATTTCCGGGATCCACGTCAGATTCAGATTCAGCGATTTTGAATTTCGGGAAAAAAATAGAATCTTTAAAAAGGTCGTATATTTAGAAGTTATTTCGAAAAGTCAGGGAAAAAATAAAAATTCAAAAAAAGTTTGTGTTTTTTAGTACTTTAACCCTATATAAATAATAAATTCTTTGATAATGCATAGTGCTATTCCATTTTCAATTTAGAAGGTTGGGCATGCATTTTCAAAATTGTCAATTTTTGGGCCCAATTTAGATCCAACAACGATATCACCTAATTTAAGACTAGCTACAGATTAGGAAATATTTACTTGGTTTAGGCTTAATTTATACTAATAGAAAGATTCTAAATTTTACGAAGCGGGTAAGAGACTACTTTCAATTTAATGATAAGTAAATTAGCCAAATCAAACTAAAAGTCCCAAGAAAAACAAATGGTTGAAGCTAGATACACTGTATTTTATGAAGTGTGGTCAGACTAAACGTCTCAACAGTTAACACATGTCGATAATTTTATCATTTAATAATTAGCTTTTTTGTAGGGTTTTTTTTTTCGTGACATACTCATATATATGAACCGTGAATGTTATCCTATAATTTTAATATTTAAATATATTATCGTCACATCAGCCGTGAACGAGATTATTAGCTCATCGAAGCTATGTGTTATTCGAAAATTGGAACAAATTTTTTTGAAAGGCAAACAAAGGAGTATTATTAATAAATGTTAATCCGAGGATTAACAAGATCCATGGGGATACAAGATCAGATTACATTGTTAAACCGGCTCCAATCATTCCAAGTTACAATCGGAAGATTTGCTCGACAATTATACCAAAGATAGCTAAGTGATTTAATCTCTCCCGCAGTTTGGTGCGCCGAGAAATTTCCGTTGTTGAAGATAACGTCATTCCTCCTATTCCAAATTGTCCAAAGGGTGGTAAGAGTGATGAGATGGATAACCTTCTGCCATTTCTTATGGCCACGCTGCCTCTTATGGATGAAAAGAAGATCATGGGGTTCGAGTATAATGATGGGGCGTATGCGACACCAGCGGGATATTTCCTCCCATACAAGAGAGGTGACAGAGCATGATCCAAGTAAGTGAGTTACAGACTCTTCCTCAAGGCGGCAGAATGGACACAGAACTGAAGGAGTAGATATACCTCTAGCTGCAAGATTTGAAGAAGTGGGCAGTCCATTATGTGATAGCCTCCAAGCAAAAAAATTCACTTTTTGTGGAGCCCAGGAGTTCCATTCTATTATGGGTGAGGAAGAGGTGTAGTTGAAATTCTCTATGTGAGCTCGTAAGCTTCGGACGGTGAAGTGCCCAGATGGGTTTAGAGCCCATTTCCATCTAGGGAGGACATCCTCGTTGTGCAGTGAAGGCAAGGGCAGAAAAAGCTCTTTAAGATTCAATCCGAACTTTGATATATCTCGGTCGAGCTTCGCTATTTGCTTCCATGGACTGGCGAGGGAGGAGCATGGGATGAAGTCGTGACCATGACGATTGGGATGTATCGCATGAATGATTCGGCACCAAAGACTCGAATTATTCGATTTGATTCGCCACCACCATTTGGCGAGCATCGAAAGGTTTAGAGCTTGAAGAGAACCGATACCTAAGCCTCCGTTTTCTTTAGCCGCTATAAATTTTCTCCACGCTACCCACTTCATTCGGCTTTGATCAGCGGTGTCCCCCCAGAAAAAGTGTCTCCGAATTCTCTCAAGAGAATTTATTACTCCGATAGGTGCCTTGAAACATGAGAAATAATAGGTGGGTAAGGAGTTCAGAACTGATTTAAGCAGTGTAAGTCGACCTCCAAAAGAGAGAGTTCTTGATTTCCAGTGGGTTAACTTGGAGTTGAAAGCTTCAATAATAGGCTGCCAATTTCTTGTTAAATTCATATTACTACCAATGGGAAGACCAAGATGTTTGATGGGGAAGGTTCCTCTAGTGCAGTCAAGGATATCGGCCATAAGTTGAACTTGGTGATCATCCACACGGATTCCATAAAGACTGCTTTTCCGATGATTCACACGTAGACCGGATGAAATGAAGAAGCATCTTAAAATGCGCTTGAGAGTAAGGGCGTTCTCCAACGACCAATTCCCTACAAAGAACACGTCGTCCGCATATATAAAATGTGAGATAATGAGAGAAGGAGCACCGATAGACAGACCTTGGAAAATTCCAGAGTTGCATGCTTTTCTCATTACGCAAGAAAGGGCTTGCATGGCCAGAACGAACAAGAACGGGGATAATGGGTCGCCTTGCCGTAGTCCTCTAGAGAAATAGAACTCTTGTGTAGGAGATCCATTGACTAGGATAGATGCCTTTGCTGATCTTGTTAGCACCGAGATCCAGTTCCTCCACTTAATAGGGAATTGCATTTGTGTGAGGATGGAGTCCATGAAAGCCCAGTTAATGGTGTCGAAGGCCTTCTCTATATCCACCTTATAGAGAAAGGCTTCGTGACCTTTTTTCTTGAGCCAAGGTATTATCTCGTTGATGGCGAGAGGACCATCTAAGATACTTCTGCCGGCGAGGAACGCTGTTTGCTCTTCGGAGATAAGAGAGGTTATCACAGGCTTGAGACGATTTAGGAGAACTTTAGAGATCAACTTGTGGAGGGAGCCGATAAGGCTGATGGGTCTGTAGTCGGTGAGACAACCGGGGTTCTTTCCTTTGGGTATGAGTGTGATGAAGGACGAGGAACAACTTGAGTGTAGGGACTCCCCATAATAGAATTTCTCGAAGGCTTGAAGGATATCATCCTTTAAGAGGGACCAGAATGTCGATATGAATGTCAAATTGATTCCGTCCGGCCCCGGGGCTCTGTTTCCGTCACACGAGAAAACAGCTTCCTTGATCTCCTGCATGGTAAAAGGTCGAATAAGCTCTGGGATATCATCTGGACGAACAGTTGGGATGTCCGGGCAGTTCAAAATCGGCCTTATCGGATGAGGATCTGAGAATTTTTCAGCGAAGAAATTGTGGACGTGGTCTTTGATGAGAGACGGAGAGGAAACCCAAGAGTTGTTGATTCGAAGTCCATGGATACGATTGTTGCTAATGTTAGAATTGATCACGTTGTGGAAGAATCTCGTATTCTCCTCCCCGGCTTTTGCCCATCGATTCCGGGATTTTTGCTTAAGATCCTTGGCTCTCAAGTTCTCATGGTTAAGAATGTGACATTTACACTGTGTTCTCTCTTCCAATTCTGATTCTGAGAGAGGTCTGGATTCGGCAATAAGGTCCAAGGATTCCAATCTGCTGATTTTAGATCGAATGTCTTGCTCGAGAGAGGATTTGTGGGCTGTAACCCAAGATTTTAGCCTCTGTTTAACCCATCTGAGTTTGACTTGGTATCTCAAATCCGGGAGACCTTCGAAAACAAACTCACTCAGCCATTTGTTAACTTGATCCTTTGCTCCGGGTAGATCAAGCCAAGAGTTGAATATACGCGTTGGGCGTTTCCCGAAGTCGGTTTGCACCATTGATAGAAGGATTGGGCTGTGATCAGATAGGTGGCTAGATAAGACCAAAGCTGTGGCTGCAAGCCAAGCATTACGAATATCCCGACTAACAAGGAACCGGTCAAGTTTGCTCATACTTGACCCGTTGCCCGCCATATAGGTAAACTTGCGACCCCCCATTGTGTATTCAACAAGATCTGCATGAGAAATGAAACTGTTGAAGGATTGTGCGTTCGTATGTGAATAATCTGAATTTAATCTCTCCTCCGGTTCTCGCACTTCGTTGAAGTCACCGAGAAATATCCAATGCCCAGTGTTTGTATCTAGTAGAGACAGTAGGATTCTCCATAGGTTTCTTCTCTCTACCGGATCATTCGGGGCATAAACGTTGACGATATTTATCACCATGTCTGATGAGATTAGCCTCCCGGAAGTAAGAAGGAAGTGTCTGTCATGGTGTGAGTGAGAAATGTAGAACATACTCGGATCCCATATGGAGGCAAGCCCTCCCGACCTCCCGGTTGAATTAACCTCCAAACAGTTGAAGGCTGATCTTCCCCAGAAACGAGCAGCATGAGCCTTGAAGTTTTCAGTGAATTTAGTTTCTTGCAGAGCAAGAAAGTGAACCCCATGAGCGGTGACGAGGCCTCTTGCCCAGTCGGCTTTCGCCGTGCCGTGGGCGCCCCGGATGTTCAGAGAGAGGAGATTCATTGGAGGGGGGTAAGACTCCTTTCGCCATTGATCGCCTCTTCGATCAAGGTTCGAGAGGCTTCTAGGTTAAAACCAAGTTTTGAACCCAGACTAATAGTCTGGTCAACTTCTGAGGTAGTAGTAGGCTCGATGGTTATGGTAGGGTTGATTTGAGTGGCATCCGAATTGGGCACGAGATCTGCATGGGGTTGATCTGTATGGGAATTAGGGAATGAGGGAATGGGTGTGTTGGGATCTGCATGGGAAATTGAGAGAGAGGGCGGCTGAGAGTTAAGAGTGGGATGGAGGTTTAAATCCTGCCTTGAGGGGATGGAGGTCGAAGTCCTAGGTAAGATGGGACTTTTGGATTTTCTTGGCCTTTTTCTGGACCGACCAGATGAATTGGTCCCCATAAATGACAAGTGGCCATTGGCTTGGAAAATGGGTAAGGAATGATTAGGGGGGAAAGGCGTGTATGTGGGATGGAGAGAAGATCCTTGGAGAATAGGTTGGTGAGATGTCCCATGCAGAGGAATTAAATCTTTGTCTGGAGATTCATTTACTATAGTGCTTTGGGAGTTGGAAAGGATTTGCATGCCCGGAGTGCAATCAATACTGGGGGAAGGGATCGAGGAAGAGGATGGAAAGGCGGTCACCGGAGGGGAGGGCGGTGGGACAAACGGCGGTGGGAGATTGGTGAGAGGGGGGTCGGAAATCTGGTCTTTCTTTGAGTTCCGATCCACCGGAGGAGAGTGAGGGGGGCTAGAGGCCATGTCCACGTCCAGAAAAGGATTCGGAGGAGGGAGAGCCCAAGGGAAGATCGTGGACGAATGGGAAGATTCGGAAACCCTAACTTGAAAAGAAATTGTTCCCCACTGAATGTTAACTACCTCGTCGATTCTTGTGGTGAGTGATGGAACAAGACAACAGATCGGAGGGGAGACTGAATGGCTGAGGGACTCCGATGATTCAGTTTCGACGAGGAGCTTTCCGAATCTAGCAGCCACCGAATCAAAGAAATGTCTGGTTCTTAAAGATATGGGTGCACCAATAATATGGATATCTGTAATTCTGCCTTGGTCAAAAATCTGACCCTTCCAAAGTTCTAAGGAGGAGATATGGGGATCAGTGGAGGAGTTGAAGGAGTTTAGGGATGATGAGGCTTCTTCCAATGAGGGAAAGCAGATTAGGAAGTTCAGGCCACCGATATAGTGAATGGATTCCGGTGGGAGGCCTTTTGAAATGATGGAATCCCTAAAAGGAATATAAGAGTTAAGACCCTTTATCTCTGCGATAACCGCCTTCCCTAGAAGATCCTGAGAGATGGAAGATTTCGGCCCCTCGTAGGTAAAGGTTTTGGTTTTAAGGCTTGATTTTCCAGAGACGATGTCCTTGTAGGAAACGTTGGGATGAGTGGAAGGAGCGGGGGAGGACGGGAATGGTGAGTATAGTTCTGGTGGGGTTTTGGTGAGTAGAGAGGTTCTGATGGGTGAGGAATCCTTCTTTTGTTTCGATCATACCTGGCTAGGAAAACCCTGAGGGGATGCCCTGCAGCCTTGGCCTGACGCAGAGATTCAAGGCTAACACTTGCAGTATCAGAGGCTGCCATTCTTATGAACCCGAACCTTTTACCTCGTGCATCTCTTTTTGCGGCTACGTAAGCATCACGGATTGGACCTAGGTTTTGGAATATCCTCCAAAGCGACTTGCTGGTGACTTCGTCCGGTAGATCGCCAACGTAGTAGGTGATGGCAGTGGGATTTTCTGGGGTGTTATTGCGTTTTTTCCTCCGGCGATGGACCTCCGTCCAGTCATGACCTCCATGCGCTGTTCTCTCCATATCGTTGCATCAAATACACAAAATTGGAACAAATTGAAAGGCAACTATATATCCTCGTACGGCCAAAGTATTATAGTATCTCAATAAATTCAAAAGGCAAATATTGAACGTAAGAGTGCGATCCTAGTCATACTAGGTTATTTTCATAAAATTAGTCTGGTATTTACGAGTAAACGCTTTGACGCATTAAATTTTATAATTATCAATATTCGCAATGATAAAAAAAAATTATTAACTTTCATTCATATCTCAATTATTATCAAACTTGTGCTAGTAATTAATTTCTTAACAGTAAATTGTGAAGTACTCGTAATACGTAAAAGGTCATGATATACACATGCACTTTATACATCTACACTATACATCGCATATATACGTTTAATGAAAGTTTTTGATGAAATTCAAGTGTATATTCAAAGTTCATGTATGGAAGAATCGAGAGAAAAGTGTATTTCATTCACTGAGAATTGAGAATCTGAAAATTACACTGAAAACATGCGTCTTAGCTCATACAAATACTACCAGCTCAAGTAACAAACTTCTAGAAACTACCAATCCGAAGATTACACGTGTATAAGCCACGTGTAGTACGGAAGTTACAAAAACGCACTCTTAAAAAACACGACTACAGCAAACACTCTATACTAGCGGCCTTTATTCTTCACACGATCGAATCCCAGCTGTTGCAAAAGATCCATCATTTATTCTTCACATGCATGCACGCTAGTCTTCTCTGATCAACAGCAGCAATATCAACATCCCCCCTCAAGCTGAACCCCATGTATGTCACAGAGGGGAAGCTTGGATAACAGTAGACGAAATCGAGGACTACCCAAAGATTTCGTAAAGAAATCTGCTACTTGATCAGCTGAAGGCAAATGAGTAGGCAGAACCAATCCAGAAGTAAAGGCATTACGGACAATGTGGCAATCTATTTCTATGTGTTTCGTACGCTCGTGAAAAACAGGATTACGAGTGATGTAAATAGCTGCCATATTGTCGCAATAAAGTGGAACAGGAAGTGGAGAGATAACCTGAAAGTCCTTGAGCAAAGTATTGATCCAAATAAGCTCACGAACTGTGGAACTGAGGGCACGATATTCCGACTCTGCTGATGAAGCAGAAACAGTCGTTTGTTTTTTGCATTTCCAGGATATGACTGATGAGCCCAGCATAATGCAATATCCAGTAATTGACTTGCGTGTATCAATGCAAGCACCCCAATCGGCATCGCTAAAAGCCTTGAGAGAAAAATCATTCTGTGAAGACAGAAATAGGCCTAGAGAGGGACACCCTTTGAGGTATCGAAGCACATGGTGTGCAGCCTTCATATGTGTCTGACTGGGCCTAGCAACATACTGACTTAATTGCTGAGTAGCAAATGAAATATCAGGCCGAGTGAAGCTCAGATATAACAATTGTCCAATGAGCCTTCGATAAGACTCTGGATCTTCCAACACTGCTTCATCATACTAAGTTAGAGTAAGACCAGATGGAAGAGGTGTAAGAGCAGCCTTACAATTCAGAAATCCAGTAGAGGTAAGTATTCCAATATGTACTTCCTTTGTGTGAGAACTGTCCCAGTCTCTCCACGAGCAATCTCAACCCCTAGGAAGTACTTTGCATCCCCCAGATCCTTGATAGTGAACTGGTCATGTAAGTAAGCTTTGAGTGCAAGAATTAAATCCAAAGAAGCTCCAGTAATAAGAACATCGTCCACATAAACCAACAAACACAGAAATGAAGACCCAGACCCCATAATGAACAAACATGGATCAGATGCAGACTGCTTGAACCCATAACTAGTCAATTTTCTACAAAACTCAAGGTTCCATTCTCTGGAAGCCTGTTTTAATCCATACAGACTACGCTTTAATTTGCACACTTGCCCAGGAGATGCTAGTTTATAACCCGGAGGTGGTTTCATGTAAATATCATCATCAAGAAACCCATGTAAAAAAGCATTATTAACATCCAGTTGGTGTAATGGCCAGTGTTTAGCAGTGGCAAGTGTGATCATCATACGAATTGTGACAGGCTTAGCTACTGGAGAAAAGACTTCTTTATAGTCTAGACCAAAGATTTGATTAAACCCCTGAGCTACTAGTCTAGCTTTACATTTATCAAATTCCCCAGTGGCCTTAAATTTGGCTCTAAAGACCCACTTGCTTCCTATAGCTTTCTTTCCCACAGGTAAGGTGGTTAATTCCCAAGTGTTGTTTCTTTCTAAAGCTTCTAACTCTTTTCCCATAGCCTCTACCCACTCAGGCATAGTACAAGCATCTTTATAGTGTTGAGGCTCTCTAATTGCTTGCACATTCAATAGATAAGTGACATAATCAGGACTTAAGCATGATGAAATCACATAAGGAAAAGTATGTGGTTTAGAAGGCATAGAATTGGGAAGTCCAGTAACACTCACCATTCCCACAAAGTCCTGCATCCAAGTAGGTGGTTTAGACACTCTACTGGTCCTTCTTAAACCCTCAGCAACTGGATTAACCACAGAAGTATCATTATGCACAAGTATGGGAGAATCATTTCCCATTTGTGTGGAACTTTGAGCTTCTGGATACACAGAATCAGAAATAGGATTAGTGGACACATTGGGATTAACCAGAGGTAATGGAGAAACATTATGATCACTACCCATGTCACTGTGAAAGGGAAAAACATTTGGAACAAACTTGACATCTCTAGATGTAATTACCCTTTCCCTTTCTAGATCATAAAGAATATATCCTTTATGTGAAGTGCTATAGCCCAAGAACATACACTTATAGTTTTTAAAATGAAACTTACTTCTTCCCGGAGATAAGTTCATGGCATAGACTAAACAACCAAATGGTTGCAATTGTGAGTAATCTGGCTCATGACTGAAGAGGATATCATAAGGCCTTTTCCATCCCAGAACTTTACTAGGCAACCTGTTCATAACATATGTAGCTGTAAGAATTGAAAAGGGCCAGAAACGAAGAGGAACATTTCCTTGAAACATCAGACACCTTGCTGTTTCAAGCAAGGTTCTATGTCTCCTCTCTACCACACCATTCTGCTGAGGAGAGTATATGCAGCTTCTTTGATGTGTAATCCCTAGATCTGAGAACAAGTCTGTGACCTTCTTGTTAATAAATTCTGACCCATTGTCAGATCTGAATATCTTTATTGCTACTCCAAACTTATTCATCACCATCTTCAAATAAGTTTTAAGTACATCTGGTACTTCCTCTTTACTATGCAGAAGATAGGTCCAAACTGCTCTGCTGTGATCTTCCACCAATGTCAATACATATTTAGTGTTATTGACATTTTCTTCTCCATATGGACCCCAAAGATCACCATGCACCATATCAAATAAATGATCTGTCCTTCTTTCCAAGAGTGGAAAAGGATTTCTGCATTGCTTGGCTCTAATACAGACTTCACACTTGTTTTGTAT
>JAOWBJ010052881.1:0-10381 GCA_028566335.1 Monarda citriodora
GTGTATATACATACATACATATATATATATGTATGTATGTATATACACTAGCGTGGTGACAGCATGTTGCGGCGGGAAGAATTGATTATAAATTGTGTTTGTGTTGAAATGTGACGAAATTTATTAAGCAAATTAAAAATAAAAATTTGATGTTAGAACCTTGCGGTCTCTTACCACGACTCTGAGTCCGAAGTGCTCTACCGCCGCCTCGACGCTTCAACACTTCTTGGCAATCTTGTTCAGTGTATTCAGAAGGCCAATATAATTATGGTCGAGCTAGAAGACCTCGGATTGTCATTCAAAATCTCCACCAACGAACATGGATAATCTTGTACACTCCGGATAGGCTCCTAAGAGCTTTGATCTCACTTCGGTATTCCCTACAGTCCGTACCACACTGTTTATTTATTTCAAGACACCGTTGCCATATCTCTTGAAGATGGTCTTCCACTTCGGTAAGAGTCATCCTATTAACCGGCGGATGATGTCTTCGTACTCAGTGTTCTCCTCTTTATAATCTTCAATTCAGTCTTCGTGTCTTTTAAAGTGGTTTCGAGCTCAACCACTTGAGCCAGCACTTGGTCGAACTTTACTTGATCCTGTCTTGCTCGGTCTTCGACTTCATCTAAGGTATAACCTCTTCCAGTGCAGAATCTCACTCTCTTTGGAGTTAAGAGTGCAAGTAACCTCTTTCAGTTCGGCATCCCATGAAAACGGAAAAGGAGCAACAAACTACATAATATAAAAACAAACGATAAATAAAAAGAGTTTGATCACGAAAGGACATTTTCATTCATACTTGAGGAAAAGAGTACATCAGGAGGGCTACAAGGCCAAAGTACAAAAAAGACCTATCTAATGAAAAAAGGAAACAAACTCATACGAGAGAGCTGGTCTGATCCCCTTGGTCAGCATGACCACTCCCAGCTCCCTCAATCGCCATCTCAGGCACTTCGGTCTCCTTCACTCCCTGGCTGTCTCCTTTGTCCTCCGGCTCGGCCTCAGAGTCCTTTGATGCAATGACCTCAGGTACCTTAGGAGAAGGAGTGTGACCCTGCTGGTCCTTCGAAGAAGTGGGGACTTCCCCAACCTTTTCCTCTTCATCTTCATCTTCGTCCTCTTCGACGACGATCGGAGCGGGCGACACCTTGCCCAGTTCGGCAATAGCCGCCTCCATCTGCTCGTCTTGGTCGACGGTGCGGGCGCGAACCGCCTCGACCGTCAAAGGCACCGGCGAAGATGCCAGCGCATCGAGCAGGGGCAGAGTCTGCAATCGTGCCGCCACCACCCAAGCATACACGGGGATTACGTCGAGAGGACCTCGGCTGAAATCCTCACTCAGCAGAGCACTAAGGCGGCCAACAAAGGCTGAGAACTGGGCACATAGGAAAATTTTCTCCGTGTAAGCACGGAGAACCTCCCTCTGCGATGCGGCGAAGTTAGCCGCATTCCCCTCCCGCTGCTTCTTAAGCAGCTCCACTTCAGCCTTAGCTGCCTTCGTTTCGGCTTCGGCCTTTACCGCCTTAGCCTTGGCCTCCGATGTTGTTTTCGCAGCATCGTCATTGGCCTGGGAGAGTGAGAGCTGGAGTTGCCTGTGTTTGGCGGCGCCTCTCTCCAGCTCAGCAGCCACGAGCCCGGAAAGCAGTTCAGCCCTCTGCATAAGCGGGAGAAGTTCGTTAAAAAGAAACAGAGGAAGAAGAAGACGAAGTACCTCGGCAAAATTCTCAGGCCAAGCCATGGCCTGAGTGGAAGAAGCCCCAAAAAGGGACGCAACAGTACCAGCCTCCCCCTCGAGGCTAGGTAGAAGAGGTACCAGCCTCCTCTCAGACAAGGCGGTGGAAGAAGAGACGGGCACTGCGGCCTGAGCAGTCTTCTGCCTCTTTGGCCCCTTTTCTGCGATGGGGGCCAACTCGGACATCTTCTTCTTGCCCCGCCCTTCCAAAAGATTCACTGCAAAAAGAAGCACAAAGTCAGAACAACAGAAAAAAGAGCAAGAATCAACAACAATGACAAAGACGCTATGCGGACAAACACAATCCTCATCCTCATTGACTTCGTCCGCGGCCGACGAGTCAGGTTGACCGAACTCTGCTCGGACAAGCTCGGGCTCCCCATACACCCTGGTAACCATAGGGGTAGACTTGAACAACTCTTCGAGCTCGCCCAAGTGTTCGGTCCGAGGATGATAGATTACGGACCCAGTCCCCCGCCATACCAACTCAGTGGCCCCAGTCCCCGCGTAATAAAAAAAGCAGGACTGTCAGTTCGGATGTTTGGACCTTGTTTTCGCTTTAAATAGACAAATGGGGGTAAGATAGAACCATGACATATTCCTTTTGAATTGAAAAAACCTTAGCACTAAGTCTAAGGTTAAGTCACAACCTACATCCCTCACTTTGGCAGCGAAGGCAGTCAAGTGCCTCCAAGAATTCGGAGTCACTTGACCGAGGGGAAGGCGGAACCGCTCTAGCAGTTCAGCATAAATAGGAAAAAGAGGAAAATGGAGGCCACACTCCAGACAGGCCTCGTAAACTGTACAATATCTCGCTAGAGGGATATCGGCCCTATCATTGGCTCCAGGGACAATAACGTTAGTCCCCGACAGAAACCTATAACGTTGGGTAGTTGAATTCACAGTGCCTACGTCAAAACTCAATCTAAACCTATCTACTGGAACCAAGTCGGCGGTTTTTCGGCCACCGCCGGTAGGGTTAGACCCCCAAACTAATGCCCTATTATCAATATCCCCCGATTGACTCGACGAATAAGACATGGTACTTACTTATTTTTTAGAATGAAGGATTTTAGAATCGACTAGAAAATCCTTAACGAATACTACTATTCCCGGCGACAGAACTCCATCGAGGCACAAATTCCGGCAGCAATTAATTACAGAGAAAATTAGAAAATGGGAGCAGAAAAAGTTCGAATGAGGAGGCCTAAGGGTTTTTATCCAAAATGCGCGTCGTTTCGACTTCCACTTTATCGGGAAACCAACTTACGGATTTAATGCTAGGATACGCTTCAGAATGACGTCATGCTTGCTTCTACTACGGACTGACACGAGCCGTACTCCTTCAGCCCAGTCCAACTCCGGCATTCCCTGAGACAACCGCGACATTACCTCACTTTTGGGAGGGGCAGTGATACGATACGGCCTAAATTCCTCGAGCCCAATGATAGGGCCCAAGGAAATTCGACCCAGTAGTAACATTGTTTCGAGTGAATCGGCTCAATCCTGAAAAGCCCAACAAAGGTTTCAATTCGGTAATGCACTCCGGTTCGAGGCTTCCTAACCGACCCAGGCCCAAGGCAACCACTCCATTCAATAAAGACGTCCGAAAGGTGAAAGCACTTAGGCATAAAGGAGTCAACACGCACTTCGGCATAAAGCAGTCTCAGACTTGTAGTTTTTTCCGCCATCAAGTATTCAAGAATTGTAAGCAGTTATCCGAGTATGCGGTTACCCGCTTATCCAGGCTCCATCACCCCATGATCTTTTCAACCACCACAACTCCTTCGTGGCATAAAGTGCACCTGTCTATTGGGCCTGCGAGCCCAAACATATAGTTCAAGTATAAATAGCAAATATGTTGATTAGAAAGGGTTACGTTCACTATTGTAATACAATCATACTCCCAAGCAATTAAAGCAATCTGATGTCCAGTACAAATACGGTCTTAACAATTTCACAGGTCCAGTGCCTAAAGAACTCGAAAATCTCACAAGATTGTGCTCTTTGTGAGTAACGAGTTTTTTTTTTTTTTTAAAAAAAATAGTATCTCGTTAGCGGAGAGGTTTAAACCCGGGATCTCCCGAAAGAAAATCCCTTATTATCCACTAGCCTATAATGCCCGAATTTTGTGAGTAACAAGTTGAAATATTGCTCTTTCAAAAAATTGTGTTCTTCACGAGAGGCTGTCTGCAGTTTTACGGCTATGCACAAGGGAGGCTCCAAAATTATTAAAACGTGAGAATTAGATATTGGGGGCTATGTAAGGATATAATTGTACATTTAGAATTAATATTATTATTTAATTTTATTTGCTGCTATAAGAAGAGTTTTGAAGGTTATGTTGAGATCCCCTTTTAAAATGAGCCCTTATTGGGCTTATTTAGGCCCAGGCCCGCTTGTTGTCCTAACGATTTGTATGGGTGGTATGTAGGGGTGTAAAAAGA
Organism: Monarda citriodora; assembly: GCA_028566335.1. Lineage (NCBI taxonomy): Eukaryota > Viridiplantae > Streptophyta > Magnoliopsida > Lamiales > Lamiaceae > Monarda > Monarda citriodora. The sequence continues at coordinate 4,180 of JAOWBJ010052881.1, forward strand.
GAACCGAAAAATCGAAAAACCGAGCCGAATCGTCTGATCCGGAACCGAAAAAACCGATAACCGAAAAAACCAAAACCGAAGAAGCCGATTTATTTCGGTTCAATTTCGGTTTTCAATTTTAAGAAACCGCGGGTAACCGAACCGAATATATTAGTATAATTTAATGATGTATATTATATTGTATATATGTATGTAAAAAACTAATAATATCATAATATCTTTATCTAATAAATTGTTATTGGTTAAATAAAAACATTGGGAACAAATGTGCTTTTCCTTTTGGTTTAATTTGAAATAATTTTAAAGAATGATTGCCCTTGAAAACTTTTATTTTTTTTCCTTTGTCAATAATATTATAATATCTTAATCTAATATATTAGAATGACTTTATGTTTAATTGCAATGATTGAACCATAGTTATTAATATGATTTTCACTTTCATGACATAATGTTTAACTGTTTAATCTTATTATATGATTTATTACATGTTATATAAATTAAATCAAAGTAACAAATTACAAATGAATTTAAAATGGTTAACCGTAAACCGATCCGCGGATAATCGGGATTTTCGGGTGACCGTAAATTGGGTAATCGAAATTTTCGGTTCAATTTCGGTTACTAAAATATGATACCTGATTAGTCGATTTCGGTTCAGAAATTTTAACTACCCGAACCGAACTGACTCATTTGCAGCCCTAGTAATAGGGAACTCTCTCGTTGCCCCGCTACTACACTTGTTGTTGCCCCTTCATACACATCCTTTATAACATTTACATATTTCTTCAGCACGTTTTTCTTCTCTAGCACCCACCACAACACTCTACTAGGCACCCTATCATAAGCCTTTTCAAGGTCTATAAACATCATATGAAGATTCTTCTTCCGCTCCCTATATATGGATAAAAAAGAAAAAGAACATAAATGAATATGATGCAGACCAAACAGATGAACTCAATCCAAATAACTAGTTTGATAGAAGAGAACTCATTTAATATATATACCCCATATTAATTATTTCCACATCCGATGCTAGACAATTAAGTCCGTAACATTCGACAACGTCCCCGTTGGTCACGGCTACGGCTGATTCTTTGCCAGGTCACCACCAACAGGTGGTTCTTTGCCAGAATTAAATCCGTAACATTCGACAACGTCCCCGTTGGTCACGGCTACGGCTGGTTCTTTGCCATGTCACCACTCCAAGTTCTCGTTGGTCACGGCCCCCTTTAAGGGCCAACGTTCCCGTTGGTCACGGCTGGTTCAAGTCATCACTGCGAGTTCCTACTTCGAGTTCTCGTTGGTCACGGCCACGTTGATCCGGATTCTTTACCCGTTTACCACCCCGATTCTCCGGTTACCACCCCGATTCTTTGCCCGGGTTCCTTGCCAGGTCACCACTCCGAGTACTCGTTGGTCACAGCGAGTTCGCTGTCCAGCCACCACTCTGAGCCGTCTCAATGAAAGCATCAATTGATACATATCAAATAGAAAAATTTAGCCCAAAAGACTAGTCTGATAGGACAGATGGTCCATTTAGTTTATATACCCACATTAATTATCATCACAAATCATGTGGGACAATTGAATCGGTAACAGAATATGAGTTTCATCACATTCACTTCATAAAGTCTATAAATAAAAGATAGGCTATTGCCCTAACTGATAAATACTACAGCAAAGATCTAAACTTAATAATGGAACGGGAACTACAAGAAACAAACTATACTGAAATGGTTACCTCAGCCTGCATTCCGGCGTGCCGTCTGACGCCAATGGCATCATACATTACTATCAGAATGAACCCCAAACAAACTGGGAACAAAGAATCTGCGACTCCATGGCAAATAGCCAATGCAGTGCACAATGCAGAGTGCGAAGAAGGCATCCCTCCACAGGAGAACATAATCCTAAAATCCCATCTCCTCTCCACGCAAAAATTCAAGAAAACCTTCATCGATTGTGCAGCAGCCCAAGCGCACATCACACAAACAAAAGTCGGATCTGATTTGCTCATATCACCGCAGTGATTTTTTTTACATCGCCGCCAGCGTTTCCCATTTTTCTCTGCCTCTCCCTGCTCGATCTGATTTGCTCACATCACCGCAGTGATTTTTTTTTGCAACCGTCGCCGCCCCTTTCCCATGTTGCTCTTTTGGGCAGCTGTATTTTCATCTTTATTCACTTTCCCATGTTGCTCTTTTGGGCAGCTGTATTTTCATCTTTATTCAATGCAAATATTTAGATTGGATTTTGCAAAAAAAAATTATGAGAAAAAAAATTCTAGAGATTTCCAAACAACAACTAGAAATATTTTTAGAATTTGCATTTTCATGGCCATATAAGGGCATCTAGAATGGGTGGGCTCTTGTCTATGTGGCAAAGCATAAAGCCCACTCTCATTTTTAAGCACCATTGGGGAGCCCAAAATGAAGAGCCCAAGCTCTCCGGCAAGAGCCCGGGCTCTATATTAATTGTGGGATCTACTCAACCTACTTTATTGTATTTCATGCATTTTCCTTTTCTTTTTTGATTGTATTTTATGATTGTATTTTTCTTTTCAGTTTTTATGATTATATTTTTATATTTTAAAGTTATGTTAATTCAAATCAAGAACTGCATATTTTTATATTTTGAAGTTATACGTAGCAGATTTTATTTTTAGTTATTATTATTCGGTGTAGAAGTCATCTTAATTAATTATTTACATATGTTATAAAAATTAACAATAGGACATGCCAATATCCCCGTAAATTATATTTAAAGAACATTAGTTTTTTTCTCAAATCAATTATATTTTAATAAACATACTATATATATTAATATATATTTAAAATAAATTATTTTAAAAATAACTATTTAATTAATAATGATAAAGTAATAATTGATTTTGATGAGTGAGACCTACAATTAGAGCTCATCATTGTGAAATTTTTTTATTTTAAAGCTCTTATGTAGGTGGTAATTTATAGAGCCCCATTTTGGGCTCTCCATTATAGATGCCCTAATACCTCATTTACAATCACATCAACCTATCACATTATTTAAACACTCTTAAGTCTCTAAATTAACTTGTTTGCACTTGTTTGTGCCAAATACAAACAAACTAATTTAAGGGAGATGGAGGTAGTATTTGACATTCTTTTTATTTGATCTCTCGTACGCATTATATTCTATGCAGGAGGTGGAAAAGTTCGTCAACCCTTCACGCAGGACATGGTTGAACAGAGAAGGGAAAACTCCTCAAGTGCTATTCACGGAGCAACACGAGGAGCTGAGAAGAGATGGGGAGAGATGGATGAAAGAGACTTCTAACGCGTGTACCATCGGCGCGACACTGATTGCAACGGTCATGTTTGCTGCAGCTTTCACCATCCCCGGTGGCACCAATCCTGACTCTGGCGACGCGTTGTACCAGGACTATTTCGTGTTCAACATATTCGTGGTGTCGGACGCCATTTCCCTCTTCACTTCCATAGCTTCTCTGCACGCTTTCTTGTCAATCGTCACGTCTAGGTATGCGCAGGAAGATTTTATGTATCTGACCAGGAGGTTGAGATTGGGCATGCTCACCCTCTGCGTGTCCATTACGTGTATGTTGTTTGCCTTCAGTGCTGCGCTCTATCTGGTGCCCAATGCAAAAATAAGGAGCACGTGGTATGTCATATTGCTGGGGACAGTTGGCTTGCCAACGTTGGGGTGGGTACAATTCCCTCTCATCGTAGATTTTGCCCTTTCAAACTATGGCGTTGATATATTAGGGAAAAGAAGCAACCGTGTGCTGTATTGATCAATCTTTCAACTACTCTGTTTGCTGTAGTTTGCTTGGTGCCATAACCTCATATGTTTGATTCATAATCATTCTATGCTTAAGATTTGGCTCAACTTTAATGATTTCTTCTCTTCAATATGTATAAACTGTTGTTTTCTTCATAAATGATTGCAAACAAAGTCGAAGAGTACTTTGAAGAATATCAATCAATCAGAATGAGATCGATATAAAAAGATGAAAAGAAAACGATTATTGATTCGTCGATTTCGTGCTTCATAACTATTGAAACTGTAGAATCAAATCATTCAAAGATAGAAACGCAGAAAGCTCTAGAATGAGCTAAGAAATATGAAGATGAATCTGTAGCTAAAAGATGAATTCATTCATTCGAATTAACCGCCAATACAGTGTACAACTTCCTTTTATACAATCGAGATGACGAAAGCGCGTTTACAAGATACAAAAACGCTACAAAAGCTAGTATTTATTTAATGCCGTCCGATCTTAATACAAATCAGCGGCTACGATTGAAGCTTGGCTTGCAGTACGCGGATCGAGCTCCGTTCACCACATTCTTGCCCAAAGTCTTCAACCTTTATTCAGAACTCCATAAACTGCATGGCAGCAACACAGCAACGAGCTAGCTTGATTTCAACACCCCCGCAAGATGAAGATGTTTGGAGATCCAACATCTTCAGCTTGGCTAGAAGATCACGAAAGCGAGGTCCTGGAAGTGACTTGGTGAAAATATCCGCAAGCTGAAGAACAGTAGACACTGGAATAGGAACAAGAAAACCACTTCTAAAATGTTGTCTAACAAGATGACAATCAATGTCTAAGTGCTTCGTTCTTTCATGAAAGACCGGATTCTTAGTAATATGCACAACTGCATGATTGTCGCAATGTAGGGGAATAGGTAACTGTGGTTGAATAGAAAAATCCTTAAGCACATAAAATATCCAGAGCAACTCTTTGGTTGTGTGACTCATGGCCCTATACTCAGCTTCGGCTGAAGAAACTGACACTGTTGATTGTTTCTTACACCTCCACGAAACTAAACATTCACCAAGAAACACACAATACCCAGTAATCGAGACCCGTGAATCCACACAATTGCCCCAATCGGCATCACTAAATCCATCAACATTCAAGCAAGATTTAGCATAATAGAACAGACCTAAAGATGGGCAGCCCTCTAAATACTTAAGCACATGTAATGCACTGTCTCAATGCTCACTCATGGGAGTTTTCATGAATTGACTGAGTTGCTGAACAGCAAAACTCAAGTCAGGACGGGTAAGATTAAGGTATAATAGTCTACCCACAAGCCTCCTATATTTCTCAGGATCAACCAAAGGAGTGCCACTGTTTTGACTCAAACATATATTGGGAGGTAAAGGTGTAGCAGTAGCTTTACAATGGAGCATACCTGTATCAGTGAGGATATCTAGAATATATTTGCGTTGGTTCAAAGCTATGCCATTCTCTCCTCGAACAATTTCCATCCCTAAGAAGTACGTGGCTTCTCCAAGGTCCTTTATTGTAAAGGCTGCATCAAGTAGGTCCTTAAGAACTTGAATTTCATGCAAAGATGGACTTACAACTTATACATCATCCACGTAGACCAAAAGAGCAATATAGGCAGTACCATTGCCTTTATAGAACAGACACGGATCTGCCATAGATTGTGTGAAACCATTAGAAGCAAGTGTAGAACAGAACTCAATGTTCCATTCTCTGGAGGCTTGCTTAAGCCCATACAAACTCTTGACTAACTTGCACACCTTGCCCGGTTCAACACCTTTATAGCCCTGAGGAACATTCATGTATATGTCATCATGAAGAAAGCCATGCAAGAATGCATTATTAGCATCAAGCTGGTGAAGATACCAATTCTGTGTAGATGCAATGGCTATCAAAATTCTAACTGTGACTAGCTTGGCAACTGGAGAAAATACCTTTGTGTAATCAATGCCAAATTTTTGATTGAAGCCCTGAGCCACAAGCCTTGCCTTGAGTCTATCAACCTGCCCATCAGATTTAGTTTTAATTCTAAATACCCATTTACATCCTATAGCTTTCTTGCCTTGAGGTAAATCAGTAATTACCCAAGTGTTGTTCTTGATCAAGGCCTCAAGCTCATTGTCCATGGCTTTAACCCACTCTGGGTATTTGCATGCCTGCTGGTAAGATGAGGGTTCTGGAATGGCTTGCAAGTTGAAGAGAAATGAAGTATAGCCTGATGTGAAATGAGGAGATATATAATATGGAAAGGTAACTGGAGTGATAGGAGTAAGTGTGGAAGAAGAAGTACTTGGAGTAATGTTTATATGTCCAACATAATCCTTCATCCAAGTAGGTGGATGTTTGGCCCTGTCACTTCTTCGAAGATTCTCATCTGCTGGAGGACAAGATGTAACAGGCATAGGC